>JASAMX010018341.1:0-42722 GCA_030248175.1 Microlaimidae sp. YZB2_3 | reverse complement strand
TATGTTGTACTTCGTTCAGTTACGTGTATTGTAGTAAGTTGAATTTGGGTTAGGGGTACCTTTAAAAAGTGCCAAAATTAAATGCACTTTTTTCCCAAATTTTGCTCATTTAAATACCGTTTTGGCGTTTTAGATGCGGCGTTTTTTCCCCGTTGGCACGTGGGGGGAAAAGCGGGGAACAATTCAAAGCTTGAATTAAAACTGTCTGTAGATAATAATAGACTTTTAAATTTTTTCAAGTGGTGATTTTTTGACTGAGACACAATCGATTGTTTGTAAAGTGCGAAAATTAATGCATACGTTAATTTTCAATTTCATTTTTAAACTGATTTAATTAAGTAAAAAAAACAATTTTTGTACAGTGAAACTTCTATGAAACAACGCAGTATTGTGAAAGCTTCAAAATGAAATATCAAACATGAAAATCGGGCCATACAGTGAAAAGTTACATTGGAAAAACGAAAAAGTGCCGAAATTAAATGCACTACCCTAGTACAATACAAATTTTAATATCATACTAATTTAAAGCGGTAACTAACAAATTGTTTAGGAATTAGGTTATAAAAACTAGATAAAAGTATGTATGTATGAAAAAAGTATGAATTAGGTTATAAAAAGTAAATTTATGCTTTTATGATTGGCTGGAGACAATTCTTAAGCAGTTGTTTCTTTAATACTTATTTAAAAAAAAATTTCGCCTCCGGCGGCTGGGGGACACCCCCCAGCAGGGACGTAGCCAGAGTTTCATTTTTGAGGAGGCGGATTGTGTGTACGAAAAAAAAAATTTGGGGGGGCTCCACCCTCCCCCCCCCCGCCCCGGAAATTTTCAGGGGGGAGGGCAAAAGCCCCCCCTTAATTTTTGAAAACGTTAAAAAAGCAGGTATAAACGTAGATAAAGCTATATATTACACTGTTTTTGGCCTCATAGCACCTCTTATCCAATGTTTTTAGCGGTAAAAACATGTTTTCTTAGTTAAAAATTACATAAGCACACATTGGCAGAGCCTGGATTTTACAAAAAACGAATTTAGAGACGTTAGTTTCAGACCCCTTGGCTAAACCCACATTGTAAACCAAAGCACATGAGCAGCATCTCAGGTCCATGTTTTCTAGGGTACCTACCCATGGTGTTTTTGGGGGGACAGAGGGGTGCACCCCCCCTAGAGCCAAAATTTTGGACCCCCCCTAGAAAAAATTCAGTGGGCCCCCCTCCCCCCAAAGCTCGAGAGCGAGTACAGCCTGACCCCCCCCCTAGCGAGGCTGACCCCCCTCCCCCCCCGACCAACTTGAAAGTATATTTTTATATTTACTGTCAAAAACTGGGTTTTTAGTTAAAAACAGTGTTTAAAAACACTTTTAGGCCTACATAGGCTGTATTTAATACATAAAATTCAATATTAGACCTAAAAACACTTAAATTATTGAGTTAAAAAAATTTTGCTAAAAAATTAGATCCTACCCCCTGGTTGGGGGGGGCCCCCCCTCCCCGAACCCCTCCTCCGCTTAGTCATATTTTCATGATGAAAGTTGTCCCACCTTTTCTCGCTCAAAGTGATATTGCAACATCCTAAGTCCATTAAGGGCTCATATCTCCTGAATTATTCTGATTAATATTATGAATTTTTGTCTACATAAACTACATTACATGACCCCCAATATATATAAGTGTCAAAGATATACTCAGATGTTTTCGATTTTTTAAGGGTTGTTGAAACCTTTAAGTCCATTTTTCTCGAAAGTTGGTTTTCGGACTTAGGACACTCTTGCATGCCGCCCTCGAATATATCTCGTTATTTATGTTGCCTGATGCTAATGTTATTTCAAAGTTAGTACAATAATTTTTATAAGTAATAAGTACTACACAGAAAGCAAAACAAACAATCATATTGGTTGATTTATGTTTATGTACCTCCCCCTCTTAAATTTTCCTGCCGCCTATAGCATTGGCTCGGATTTTTTTCATATAGGTAGGTACATAGGTGTTTTTGGTCGGGTCCGCTAGGGGGGGGGGTCCACCCCCGGGTGGAAGGCCAAAATTTTTTAGGGGGGGTCCAGGGGGTCCGGACCCCCCTGGCTTTTTAGGGGGGGGTGACCCGGGGTGCGATATTTCAAATTTAGGGGGGGGGGGGGTCAGGGGGGTCTAATTTTTTAGCAAAATTTTTTTAACTCAATAATTTAAGTGTTTTTAGGTCTAATATTGAATTTTATGTATTAACACAGCCTATTTAGGCCTAAAAAGTGTATTTAAACACTGTTTTTAACTAAAAACCCGTTTTTGACAGTAAATATAAAAATATACTTTCAAGTTGGTCGGGGGGGGGGGGAGGGGGGTCAGCCTCGCTAGGGGGGGTCAGGCCGGACCGCTCTCGAGCTTTGGGGGGGAGGGGGGCCCCCTGAATTATTTCTAGGGGGGGGTCCAAAATTTTGGCTCTAGGGGGGGAGGTGCACCCCTCTGTCCCCCCCAAAAACACCTATGGGTAGGTACCCTAGAAAACATGGACCTGAGATGCTGCTCATGTGCTTTGGTTTACAATGTGGGTTTAGCCAAGGGGTCTGAAACTAACGTCTCTAAATTCGTTTTTTGTAAAATCCAGGCTCTGCCAATGTGTGCTTATGTAATTTTTAACTAAGAAAACATGTTTTTACCGCTAAAAACATTGGATAATAGGTTATTAGGCCAAAAACAGTGTATTATACAGCTTTATCTACGTTTATACCTGCTTTTTTAACGTTTTCAAAAATTAAGGGGGGCCTCCGCCCCCCCCTAAAATTTCCGGGGGGGGGGGGGGGGGGGAGGGCGGTGCCCCCCCAAAATTTTTTTTTGTACTACAATCCGCCCCCCCCCCCCCAAAATGAAACTCTGGCTACGTCCCTGCTGGGGGGGGTGTTCCCCAGCCGCCGGAGGCGAAATTTTTTTTAAATAAGCACTAACAACTGCTTAAGAATTGTCTCCAGCCAATCATAAAAGCATAAATTTACTTTTTATAACCTAATTCATACTTTTTTCATACATTCATATTTTTATCTAGTTTTCATAACCTAATTCCTAAACAATTTGTTTGTTACCGCTTTAAATTAGTATGATATTAAAATTTGTATTGTACTAGGGTAGTGCATTTAATTTCGGCACTTTTTCGTTTTTCCAATGTAACTTTTCACTGTATGACCCGATTTTCATGTTTGATAGCTCATTTTGAAGCTTTTACAATACTGCGTTGTGTCATAGAAGTTTCACTGTACAAAAATTGTTTTTTTTACTTAATTAAATCAGTTTAAAAAAAAACGGAAAATTGCCAAAATTAAATGTATGCATTTAATTTCGGCACTTTACAAACAATCGATTGTGTCTCAGTCAAAAAATCACCATTTTAAAAAATTTAAAAGTCTATTATTATCTACAGACAGTTTTCTTTAATTTAAGCTTCTACTTGTTGTTCAACGTGTAACTGGCAAAAAGTTACATCTAAAACGCCAAAACGGTATTTAAATGAGCAAAATTTGGGAAAAAAGTGCATTTAATTTCGGCACTTTTTAAAAGGACCCCCTACCCCTAATCCAACTTACGTGCAGTGCTATGACCCGGACCCCTACACATTTCAACGTTGTCTTTTAACTATTTACAGCTACAATTTAACACTTGACCACTTAATTCAACCCGT
Organism: Microlaimidae sp. YZB2_3; assembly: GCA_030248175.1. Lineage (NCBI taxonomy): Eukaryota > Metazoa > Nematoda > Chromadorea > Desmodorida > Microlaimidae > Microlaimidae sp. YZB2_3. Next base: position 39,063 of record JASAMX010018341.1, on the reverse strand, counting down.
TTTTACCTACAACAATATGTGTGCCGAAATTACACGATTTTATTTTATAACGATTGCTCACCACAGACGCAACGTAGAACCACAGGGAGTAAAAATTCGGAAAATAGATTAAATTTTACCAGGACAGTTTAATTTTTAAACCAATTTATTGCGTAATCATGAAATGCCCATGTTCTAAAAACAAGTAAAAATTTTATTTTTTATAAATTACACAATTTCACATGAAAATATCACAACATAACAAATAAAAAGCTTACGACTGTCATCTACATGTAATTAGCTCTCATTTGAGCTATCAAACGTTGTATTCTGTCCAGGATTACCAAAGATATAGTCCAAAATCAAAAATGCCCAATTAGGAAAAGTGCCGAAATTAAATGCACAACCCTATATCCAAATAAGGTTTTTTTCTTAATTCTATTAATATTAAGAAACAATATTAAGAATATTATTATTTATATTCTATTAATATTATTGGCTAAATTATATAAAAATATGCGCGACTGCAAAAGGTTTGTAACTTATAAGCAAAAAGTGCGGTTGAACAAATAAAAAGAAAAAGATTCATCTCCCCGCGAAGCGGGGAAAATTTTTACATTGTGTAATTTTATACATTTAAGATGCACTACATTTTTATAACCTAAAAATAAAAAAAGTAAAGGGGGACCCTTACAAAAATTGGCTTCGCCAGCCAGGGGATATATATATATATATATATATATATATATATATATATATATATATATATATATATATATATATATATATATATATATATATATATATATATATATATATATATATATATACTTTAGAACTACTGACTGATTAGACTAAGGACTTAATATCCCTCATTAAGAATTGATAGAAGAATTAGCAAACCTCAATTTTCAATTTTGGACAAACAGAACATTAGCTTATTTCTTCCTTTAAAAATATTTTAAATAAATGTATAATAAATTTGATAAAAATAGCAAAATATACCAAAAAAGAACATAATGCAAACGAATTTCGCAAATAAATGAAGAAGTAAGTGGACTAAAAGACTAAAAAGATAAGGTTTCACGTTTCTTTCACTCAAATAATTTAGATTTTTCATACCCTGCGTCGATTAAAATGTCGCATACGAAGCGCTTGGAACCGGTGTAATTTAAATAATTTGTACTCCATCGGTTTTTTTTTGACGAGTGTTTGTAGTTGCTTTCATTCAATGTTGAGAAATAAGATTAGATTAAATATTGCTTTGTTTGTGTTTTTTTAGTACCAAAACTGCGGACATCATAGATGAACAAGGTTGGTAGGGTGGGGTCCACCCCATGGCAAGTGGGGGGGGGGGGGGGGGGTTGGCTAAATGGGGGGGGGGGGGGGTTAAACTTCGAAATTTTGGAACCCCCCCCTAATTAGGTAAAAAGCTGGATTTATTGTTTTTTTGACTCTGTTGAGGAGTGAGATTTTAACCCAAAATGGGGGGTATTTCCCCCCCTTTGGGGGGGGGGTCCCCTCGGGGGGGGGTCCCCCCCCCCCCCCCCCCGTCCCTGTGGTCCCTTCTCTTGCTTCCCCCCCTGATCCAAGGGGCCCCCTTGCCCCCTCCCCCCAAATTTTCGAATTTTTTACCCCTGACCCCCTCTAGATTTTGAAATCTGACCCCACGTCTCGCCCTTCCCCTCTCGAGAAAATTTTAAGTCCTTTTTTTATACCTAAAAAATTTTCTTTCAAAAACGTCAATTTTTAACACAAATTCATGTTTTTACACCCTTTTTATACCAGAATATCGAATACAAATTGAATACCAGACACCCCTCCTAAATTTTGAAATGTCATTTACCCGGGGTAAACACACCCCTAGCTTCGGTGACCGTGTTCATCTATGGCGGACATGCTTGGTAAATTTGGGAATACTTAGTACATCGGACACCCCCCCCCCACCTCCCATCTAATAGTTGGTGGTTTGCAGTAATAAAAACGCTGAAAAAGGATATTTAAAGAAATACACCTCCAAAAAATTTTGTGTACCCCCTTTCAAAATTGGGGGTCATTTATACTTCCCAAATCCGAAAGGCCCTATGGCAGGGGCAGAGGGTAAGGCAGTAGCATAGGCATAGGTGTTTTTTATGGGGGAAACAGAGGGGTCCACCTCCCCCTAGAGCCAAAATTTTGGACCCCCCCCTAAAAAACCCTCCCCCCCAAAACTCGAGAGCGGTTCGGCCTGACCCCCCCCCCCTAGCGAGGCTGACCCCCCCCCCCTCCTAGCGAGGCTGACCCCCTCCCCCCTCCTGACCAGTAAGGCTGGACCGTTCTCGAGCTTTGGGGGAAGGGGGGGCATCTGAATTTTTTTTAGGGGGTCCGAAATTTTGGCTCGGTGGACCGTGGACCCCTCCCCTCTGTCCCCCCTTCAAAACACCTATGGCCTATGGTTCAGATCTCTTGGCTTTTTTAGGGGAGTGGACGGTGAACCCCTCTGTCCTCCCTACCCCAAAACACCTATGGGCGGTCTGACCCTCTGGCTTTTTTTCGGGGGGTCAGCGGTCAGGTGGCTTTGTGTCCATTGTCTGAAGCAAAATACTTTTAACCATTAGATTAAAGGATTTAATTGGTACTTTCATAGGATAATACTACATTTTAAATAAAATGGGCTATTTAGGTATTAAAAAGGTGCAAGAACACGATTTTATTAAAATTCACGTTTTAGAAAGAAACTTCAATAAAAAATAGTATATATAGGGTACGTATAATTTTCTCAAGAGGGGGGTCATATTTAAAACTTTAGAGGAGGGTCAGAGGTAAAAATTTGGAAATTTTTGAAGGGAAGGGAGGTAGGCCTGGATTTTTTTATGGAACGGCCTAAAATTTTAAGGCTAGAGAAAGTGGACCGTGGACCGTAGCTTACCCTCCCTCATTTTCATTTATGTATATGTGCCTCGCCTCGCATTATACAAAATAAGTAAGTGTATATTCATGTTTTTGCAGGTACTTTATAAATTGTATTATTAATTGTGTATAAATAATTTTAGGATAGTCTTGCGGATTTGTCGGCATACTTTTACGATTTGCCACCATCCACTTCCGATTCAGTCCCAGAATTTCAACAAGAAGTTCAAGTTCAGCAAGAGCAGTCTTCTCAGCAGCAGTTCTCATCTCAACAGTCGCAGGAGCAGCAATACCAAGAGCAGTTTCCAGTTTCAGATTTGCCTGGACAACAACAATTTCAATTGCAACAACAGCCTCAGTACGTGCTGGAGCATCAGCGCCAACCCCCGCCCCAGTCCCAGCGACAATACGTCTACTACCAGAGTGTAGACAATCCCGGTGAATATATCCAAGTTGAGGTCAACCAGTTGCAGCAAGTCCAGAGCCAGATAGAGGTACAGGAGCAGCCGCCCCGAGTTCAGGTCCAATATCACCACCAGCAGCAGTACGACCAAGTTCACCAGCATTACCAGCAGCGCCAGCAGCAGTATTATCCTTACCAACAGCAGTTTCGCCCTGTAAGGCAGCGGATAGTGTATCAACAGCGCCGCCACCCCTCTCAGCAGCAGCAGTACCGCCCACAAGCGAGCAGTCAAGGTAGCAGATACCATCTCATCCAATCCACAGGACACCAGGTGGTAGTCCAGCGCCAGCCCACCCCCAAATTGGCCCCGCCCCCATCGCAGTTGAGTCCCCCTTACTTGGAGTCCCAGCCGAGTCCAGAGGAATTTGCGAGGGAGTCTCAGTACCAAGAGCAACAGTTGTACCAGCAGCCGCCGGTCAACCTCAGCCCTTTTGACCTCCGCCTGGGAGCTCAGTCTCAGCAACAGAACCCGCCAGCTGGCAGGAAGCAGCAGGAACAGGTAATCCAGTCACGCCCCACTCCTTCCCGCCAGCCTCAGCAAGCTCTTCAGCAGAGAGAGGAGCAGCCCCCCAAGAAACCCTCGCTTCCACCCGGTTCCACCCCGATCATAGCCGGAGGGCAGATTGTGGGTTACCGCGTACCCGTTGTCCCCTCTTCCCCATTATCCACGGTAAGAAAGTCGCCTATCATTGTAGGACCCGCATCCAACGAGGAACGCAAAAAACGAGCGGACGTAGCAGACGGAGCTGAAACAGAAAAAAGCTTTTCTGTTAAATTGGGAACTTTTAAAACGGGGAAGAACCCGACCCAGGCAGCACCGACAGTAAAAAAACAAATTCCAAAGGAAACAGTCTTAGCAGACGACTCCAGTGACGGTCAGGCGACTAAAAAACCGCCAAAACCCGTTTTGGTTATTTCATCTCAACCCAAACCGACGAAAGAAAAGAAGAAAATGACCGCGGCTAAAATAGAACAAGAAAAAGAAGCTGAACAGAAGGAAGCTCTATCTAAGTAAATTAAATTTAAAAGTACATTGAAGTTGGAAAAATGATTTATTTTCAAGGTGGTGTGAATGTGGTGTATTGCGTATGTGTGATTTATTTGGAATTTCTTTCATTTTAAAAAAAGCGAAAAGTAAATTCCCGTTTTTATTCTATAAAATACGCTATTGGCATTTAGCATCTAAAATTTTAGTTGACCAGAAAAAGAAGTATCCAGCCACGGGAGCACCACTTGTTTATATTTATCAAAAATATTACTAAAGGCAATATACTAAAAATTTACTAAAGACAAAAAAACGTGTTTTATTTGCTCAACCAGGGAATAAACGTGAGGCACCTTCGAGTAACCAATTAAACAAGCCACTTATATCCACCAATAAGAACTCATAAAAGTGAAATATTAATTCAAATTCGTGGATATAATTGGTGTTAAGTCGTTTTTTATTTCATTTAATACTTGTATACTTTATATGGCCCCCTTATTTTTATTCAAGTTTGGTTTGTCTTGTCTATAAATCAAAAACCCTTGAAAACGAGTTTCAATGAAATTCATGGTATATAAAACATCTTTTAAATAAACCGGCATTTAGTTAACAAATTAAGCAGTATCCCAATGAATAGAAATTTAGTTATTTTACTAAATGGATTGTGGCAAAATCTGAATCGATTTATGTATCGTGCTAAATTAATAAAATTAAAATGTTTTCTATGATAAATTTTAGCGCTGTTTTAAAATCGACATCAGAAGCTAAAAAACGTCTTACTACCCAGGATGGTTTTGATCAACTGAACGATTGGTTAAAAGCAGCGGCAGAAAGCTCAAACTGGGCCAAACTGGAAAAGCTCCTGGTGACTTGTATTAGCTTGCCAGTTACTTTGGAACTACTTAAACAGAACGACACGGCTAAATTCCTACAAAAACTCTCGAAAACGTGTCCAAATCAAGGTAGTATTTCTTTAGGTTTTCCTCTTAAAAATCTAATGATATGTTTTAATGCTCACGGCAACGTTAAAAATTTGAAATTTCCTTGTAACTGTTTTACTAATATCAATAGGTTTAAACTACCAGTTCATTCGAAATTAAAACGAATGTTTCAAAAAGTAAACGGAATGTATTCAATTAATAAGTTTTGAAGTTGAGGAATGACTTATCTGCAGTCTGCAACTGGCAAAATGAGTTTTTGGGTGATTTTACTATCAAAACTCGTACCTAACTTTTAAAAATAGGTGATATCAAAACAAAAGAAAATATTATCTCGCGATTAAGTATGATAGATTAAGAAAACAAATATCGGTTTCTAGCTTCGGTAGGAGCTTTATTCTGTATCAATGTAGAGCTCCGTTTTTAACCGATTTTATACAAGTGCCTTGCCTTTATTTTTGTACAAAACCTAGCTCCGTCAAAAAATTTCTTAACCGGAGGTAAGCAAAATTTCCTAGAATCAAGTCAGGAAAGAAGTCCCGTGTATTTTGTGTAGTTTTGAAATCGCGCAAATGTCTTAAATATTATTACATTTTTCAAAATTTTTTGAATGTACAATAAAACGATTTTTAAAAGAGTTCCAAAAACAATTTGTTTTCTTAAGTTAGCGTACAAAGTAAAAATGATTTTTTTATAATTTATAGAGAAGAGTTTTATTGTATTCAGTAGCAGTAAAAAACCCTTTAAAAATTTGGTTAAAAACCAAACATTGTGTGATTTAGTTTTCGAACTGAATAAGGAAAGTGAGAACAAAGTATAAGCGATTTTGAGAACATTTTAGATATTCGAGCAACAGCGGAGGACGTGGTTTCCATATGGAAGGATCTGATCAAAGGCGGATCCCACTCCTCCTCCGCCTCCTCCTCTTCCAATCACCACGGCCCCAGCACTTCCGCTGTCAAACCCGCCAAACGGCTCAGCGCCAGCTCAGTGGATGCCAATCTGGAGCGAGAATCCTCGGAGGACAACTCCCCGCCGTCCAATGGGAGCGACGCCACGCCCTCCACTAGCCACACCCCCTCCCCCAACCCCGCCCCCCACTCCGCATCGGACGGGAAGAAAGGGGCGGGGGACTCCTCCACTTCGGGTCATAGCGGGGGCGGTGGAGGGATGAGTTTATTCGAGAAATTCCAGGCCCCGGTGCCTTCGCCCAAGCGCCCACCGGCAGCCCCGCCCAAGCCGCGGACAGCCAAAACTAAACCGACCAAATTTAGATCGACAGGTAGCCATTTTGCGGGTTGCTGGGTGGAATCGAGGTCGCGATCCATTTTATTGGTTTCGAGTCTCGGTTTACGTGGATTTAGGGAAACCCATAAATTCATTTTTTGGCTGTTGAATTTGAGTGTAAATAATTGCACCAACGGCCGAGTTACAAACAACATAGAGTTTACAAGGATATATTTCTATACGCTTTCAACGTTGTACATTATAAGTAAATGTACTGTCAATCAAACTTACTAATTGTAAATGTTTGGTTTTTATTGATTATTTATTAAGTGCAACCCAATGCGATCATACGAAGCAAACGATTCGTAAATATGTAAGTTTTTCAGCTCCTAGTAAAATTTTTATTAGTCATTTTTACAAAGGTAAATAATTTGTTGTTTACCTACTCCCGGTTTCTGTTAACGCGAAATCACCTCTTAAAGTAAAACTTGTAGTATGCAAAGCAAACTACTGCACACTTTGTAAAAATGGTATATTAGAATATTGTAACCCCTAACTTTTGCAAATACAGCATTATTTTATACCAATTGCATAATCTGATAAATGTGTAGGTGGTGTATCAAGCAAAATTCAACGTAGGATAGATTTGCCACATAGGTCGAATGTTGTTAATAATTAAATACTTTAGCAGCATACCCTTTGGATTATTTAAAAGATACTTTAACCCTAATGAAATACGTGGTTAAACATGCAAAGAAGAACATACCAAAAATGAGTGGTTTCCTAATTTTTTTTATTCCAGCAAGTTTCAAATTTGAAAAATTATATTTTTTTTTATTAAAAATGAAATTTTAGTCCTAAAATGTTTGCAATGAGAAGGAATCGTTTTAAGCATTAATTTAATATTTCAAAAAATACCGTTTTTGCTTGAGTAATTTATATTAATACTATGATTTTTTCATAAACTGATTGTGAACTTGTAATTTACTGTTTGTGCTGTATGATTTTATGTTTATCATCTGAAAAGAAATGTGAATTTATAACAATAGATTTTTCATGTGGTAATTTAATTATTTTAGTTTTTTTTGCTAGTTCACATTTTTTAAGGATTGTAACAACTTTATATTAAGTGCTGTTTATTTTCTTTTTTATTAAGGAGATAACGACTAGCTTTTTTAGGGACCAGATATTTAGATCACACCTTTGTTTACAAATCTCCTTTCACCGTATTATGCTAGAAGAAATACACGATTGTAAAATGGAATAATAATAATAAGAATTTATACATCATTTTCAAATCCGGCAAGCTTCGACTCGAATGGAGTTCGTGAGGACCCATAATATTCAACTACGAGAAATATGTATTGTAAAAAAAAAACAAAATCGCTTTATATCTACATTAATAATCAATATGCAACTAAACAGCAAAAACTTGTGTTTCAGTGAAACACGAAACATTACTTTTTTAAAACAATTGTGCTTTCCAGGTATACCTTACTAATTGTCGTTCGTAGTTAATGGCAAAAATACAAAGTATCTCTAATAAATTATTCGAAAACGATATTTTTTAAAACAAACGCTTTATAGTAAGTGGGATAAAGATTTTTTAGCTGTCAAGTGCAATGTGCAAACTAAAATTTTGTTGTTTATGTGTTACCGGTATAAAGGTAAATTATATATTTTTTATTACACAATAGACAATAGCGGTCTTCTGTTCACAAACTATAAAGAAACTACAGCCGGGTTTAGTTCTGTTGGTTGCCGAATAAAAAAAACAAACGTGTGATAAAAAATTGAACTAAATCGTTTACATACCTGCATATTTTACAGACCTGTGCACGGTCTGAAAATGCCCCCCTCCCCGTTTTATTGGAGGATTTGCCCCCCCCCGTTTTATTTCCCCCCCCGCCAAAAAATGAAAAAGTACCCTAAAAATGACGCCATTTTTGACCTATGATGACGCCATCATCGCGAATTTTTTGCAGTAGTTTTTAGCCTATTTCAATGTAATTTAAGCCATTTTAGACCTATTTTTACCTTATTTCCGCTTTTTTTGTCCCTTTTTTCCCTTTTCCCTTCTTTTTTTCTCTTTTTTTCTCCTTTTTTCTCTTTTTTTTTCTTTCCCCCCTGCTTGCCCCCCGTTGTATTGCCCCCCCGTTTCAAAAAAGTTGCCCCCTCCCCGTGCCCCCCCATTTTGGAATTGCCCCCCCCGTTTTAACACCGGGGGGGCAGTGCACAGGTCTGTATTTTATATTTATTTTTTTAACTTAATTTTTAATTTGGGACCACGGCTTCGCCTAGGAATGACTGAAAATTTTAACTTTCAAAACCGTGACATATCAGTTCAAAAGTTAGTCATGTAAAAGCTTATTAAACAAGCTTTCGCGATTTTGTTGCAGTTAAATCTTAATATAAATTTCAAAAAAAAGGAAATTAAAACTAGCCTAATTTAATTTTATAAGAATCCAGAGAAATTAGATTTATCGTAAGAATTATTGACAATTTGGCATAAAAATAGCTTTGAAAACTTCTAAGGCGAATCCATGGTCTGTCACCCCGACTTAAAGAACACGTAATAAGGATAAAATTATAAAAGCCATAATTTCCAACTTAATTGGTTTAAATTTGTTGTCCATGCATTTTTTTATGCAGTCGACTAAAGTCACATAAGAAGTAATTTGCATAAACAAGATTGACACGCAGTTGATTTGTTGTTCCGTATGATGTTCATTTCTGCGTTTGTACATTTAGCAGTTTTTGCGCGGTTTTTCAACAAAAAGATTGAGATGCCTTGACAGCTACGAACTTTTCAACCAAACCGTATGCAAATTATTCCTCATGTGACTTTGGTCGATTAGCAACTGTTTTAGCTGGAAGAGGTCTATTTGTAAAATAAGTTTAAAGGCGCGGTACGGAGTCAAACTTTTTGTCTTCGATTTTGATAATTTTTTGTGTAAACCTTACCCCTGCCCCCAATAGCCCACAAAATTTTTTTCAACAAAATAATGCAGCGAGTCAGCAGTTATGCCCCCCCCCTCAAAATGACATTTTTCGACAATTCTGTACGTGACCAATTGCTCTGTGAGTATTAAGATTTACGTTTAAAACTATGCACTCAAAGAAAGCGGCTATTTTCTGTTCTGATTTGTTAGCTTGATCGTTAAGATTGGTGCGGTATTTGTGGAAATATTGCTTTTCCCGTACAAAAAACCCGCGATTTTTTGGTTAAAAACGCCAAATGACGGTATTGATTTTGTGAAGTTTGCCCAACCTTTCTTTCCTTCACTTCGTGTTTTTAGCAAAAAAATCGAGTGTTTTTTTGTACAAGAAACGCAATATTTCGACAAATACTGCTTCAATCTTAACGATCAAGGTATCAAATTAAAGTAGAAAGTAGCCGCTTTCTTTGAGTGCATAATTTCTAACAAAAATCATACCCATTGGGTAATTTTTCACCTACAGAATTGTCGAAAAACGCCATTTTTGGGGGGTCATTACTTCTGAACCACTGGAGATATTTTGTTGAAAAAATTTTTGCAGGGGCAGGGGTTAGGTTTTTACAAAAAATATCAAAATCGAGGACAAAAAGTTTGATTCCGTACCTACCGCACCTTTAAGTAATTCTTTTTTTTTTAGTTTTTACGACGTGTTTCTTTTTAAAATCGACAGTTTTTTTGTAAAATAATCCGTAAAATTATTATAAACAGGGTCATTATCAATCAGGGCCTGACCCGGCTTGCTGGACTATTCAGGGTACTAATTTAATACTGATTGTGATTTATTTTCCCAAAGAAACTAGTATTTAATTGCTAAAAAAATCGTATCTGTCTGGGTTCTACTTCGTCTAAAGTTTCTAAAGGACAAAATTAAAAACTTTATTTTAGATAATTTAAAGGCGTTTCTTTGGATTTTTCCTTGAGTTTTGACATGTCGATCCTAAAAAGTAGAAAATTTTTTTTTCACTTTAAATCGCTTTTTGATTGTAAAAAATCGAAAAGCGAGTTTTTATCTTTTGTGAAAGTATGTCGCGGGCTTTAGCGTTTCCTTCTGTTGAGCATATCGTCGTTACTACGGCAAAATAAGCCACAGTGCGTATAAAATGTGTGTGCCTGTGATTCATTTTAAATTTAAACCTGGACCCTGTTAACTACAGAATGGGTCACAGTTACGATTATTTTATAATGACAATGGCTCATTTTGCCGTAGTAACGACGATATACATGATGAAATAAAACTACACAGCAATTTTTTATTCAGCTTCAAATGTACTGTAAAGCTCCAAGTTTAGTAAAAAGACATTTAATTAAAACGTACAGGTATGTTTTACTTTAGTAAATAAAAGTTTTTATTCATATAATAACAGTAAAAGTAAGTTTATTCCACATTTTATAGCCGTAGCCAATATTGGATGCATAAAGAACAGGTATGAATTGTTATATCGTCGTTATTCTGACACAATGAGTCAGAAGCGTCAGAAAATGCTTATAACTGTGACTCTTTTTATATCTTAACACACAAATAATATAAACAAAATGAGTCATAGTCAAGTTGATTTTATAATGATAAATGACTGGCACAACATCTGTAGCCATGCTATTCGACTATTTTTTAATTAATAGTTTTTGATTTTAAAATAAGCCTCCCTTGGCCCAGCCCACATTCTATCGACTGAAAAAAAAAGCTAATGACGATAAACTAATTGAAAATAAGTCTCAATGATTTACTGTTTTTATTACGACAGAAAGAGTTACAGTCAATATAAACTCGACGTGACGGACTCTTGTTTATAATATTTTCTGTTAAAAAATAGAAGGAGTCACAGTTTATGACTATTTTATGTCGTTTCTGACTCGCAAAGCAAAAACGATAATTAACTATTGTTTTGACTGTGTTTCTGTATTAACGATAAATTCCCGAAAACTAGAAGAAGGAAATAAGAATCGTAATCAAGAATAATTCACAGCAGCATGACTTATTATTTTCGTATTCACGGTAAATTCATTCCAAAATTTTTGAAGAATATTGAGATTTCCTACCCAAAATGAAAACACTGCGATGACTTTTTAAACTGTTTTTGTAGGTAGATAAATTGGCTTAATTTTTTTAGGTTATTAAAATGCAGACCCTTTTCTTAAAAATTTAAACAATAATATTATGTTTTTTATATAATATAAGCCTTTATATTATAATGACTCAATTTTTTATTTTATTGATGCATTTATATGCCAAATAAAGTTTTAGTTTTACATGCTTGCTAAAAATTGAAACAGTGCAACGCAACCTACGTTCTCAAATCAATCCTTTTAAAAATTTTGAATAAATAAGTCTTCTAAATTGTGCAATGGCAGAAAAACCAAAATGAAACAAACATATTATTCCCGAAAGTATTGCTATAATTAGCACAGTACGTTTTTTATTCACAATAAAACCAAAAGTTTAACCTAGCCCTTGTAAGTACAAGGGGAAGTTTTAAAATAAAAAAGCTGAAAAAAATGCTGTTCATTTTTAAGTTTAGTTTTAAATTTTCGTTTTTTTAAGGTAAGGATAAAATAAATGAAACAACAACGTTCAAATTGAACGTGTTGTGTGTCATACCTTATGGGTTGCATTGCGAAAACCAGCTATTTTTTAATTTACTTTCTAATCAATGTAGCGCGCTATAAACCTGTTATATTTTCGGTTCTATGGGAGAATAAAACTCGGAATCTTCCGGAGCACTGACCAAGGACAGAACAGACACGTTAGAATTTTAAGGAACATCAAATGGCTGGTAAAATTAATGATTTGCGGCTATATGTTTTGCCAATATCGATATAGGATAAGCAAAACACGGGGTGGCCATTCCGTCGTGTTCATTGGACAATCGACTATTTTTCCAAGCGCTTATTGGCCAAAGGCCATTGTATAGCGTCATAATTCTTTGGAGATCTTTAACCATGAACAACGTTCGTTTAAATAGGATGTTTTTAACCATCGTGGGTTAGGTATATCTTTATTGGGCTTCAGCCTTGGTATCAGAAAATAGTTCTGGCAGTATTTACTGCTGGAATAAAGCAAAAAAAAGATATTAATACGCTAGTATAAGATAATTATTTGAAAAATTAACAAACCAAAATAAGATATCAGACCTGTGCACGGTCCAGAAAGCCCCCCTTTTATTGGAGAATTTGCCCCCTCCCCCGTTTTATTGCCTCCCCCGCCCAAAAATGAAAAATTACCCAAAACTTATGACGCCAATTTATACCTATTATGACACCATCATCGCCAATTTTTTGCAGTTTTAGGCTATTTCAATGCTTTTTAAGCTATTTTAGACCTATTTTTATCTTATTTTTGCTTTTTTGTCCCTTTCCCTTCTTCCCCCCGTTTTATTGCACCCCCCCCCGTTTCAAAAAAGTTGCCCGCCCGTGCCCCCCCCAAATAAAACCCCAGGGGGCAGTGCACAGGTCTGAGATATTATTGACTAAGATTAGATAGACTTGAGCCTTAGAACCTGCGAAATATATTCGAACTTGTCGGTATTTGCTGCTGCTATAAAGCTAAAACTAAATCATTATACGCTAGTATGACATTATTAAGTGTAAAAATCTTTTCACTTATTTAGCTGAAAAAGTGAAGCGCTCAAGGATAACGCGCCACCGCTTTACTAATTGCATGTCGGACATTTGGATATTTTCTTTTTACGTGAAACGATAAGACTCAATTTAAATTCGGCTTCTGACTCGCGATCATAATTATAAAAATGTTAAAATTACAGTCTAAGCTGTTCAAAATCATAAAATCTATTTGTAAAATTCAGTGTTTTAAATAGAGCTACAAACATGCAGTGTTATTCCGTTATAAAGAGCTTGAGAAAATCTAGAGTTTGGCGCCGTTACTGGTTTTGAAATTGATCATTTGGTGATCAAAAAATCAATCTTTTAATCGTGGGTTTTTTTTTCTTTTTGACAATCATGCTTTTCTTGTATATATATATATATATATATATATATATATATATATATATATATATATATATAAAGTAAGATTTATAAGTTTCACAGGAATAATTGTTATGTATGTAGCATATCGATAACATTAGTTAATTTTAAGAAGTTTGCCGCCATTCACTAATACTTCAGCTTTATATTAGAACCGACTTCGTTTTAAATTTGTTGTAATTTGAATGATAAATATCAATAATAAAAAAAATGGCAAACACTAAATATGTTGTAAATTTTAGTTATGAAAATTAAATTAAATATTGTTACTTACTGTTTTATGTTCTGATTATTGTTTATAGTATGATTAAAGCAAAATTGTTTTTATAGAACCCACACCCACTGAAAAGTATTTAAAATTACAATTAAGACCTCAAATAAGTGTGATGGTGACATCTGGTCGTTAAGCAGGGTTACATTTCTTTTTTGCTGTTGGAGAGTGGGGCAAGGTTTTCCTGATCCCTCTAAGAAGGTTTTTTCTCGCTAGTCGCAATTGATTGATAGTGGTTACGTTTGTAACGTTTGGTTTGCAGTTATTGATTTGTGTGATTAGCGACTCTTTATGTATTTGTTGTTTTATTGTTTTATTTTTTTGTTGGAATTTTTTATAATTGTAATGTAAGTTTAAACTTTAAACACGCTGTGTGCAGATTGTTGTTTTGTTTTTAAAAGATTGTTGTATTGTTGGTTGTACGCGAATCCTGACTGTATACTTAAATGTTATGGATGGAAGTTTTTGCCTAAAAATCTGCTCATGTAGGCAAATCAAAAAAGCGGTAGGGCAACCTTTGCCTTTAGGCGAACCCCAACCCGTTTGACCTCAGGAATCAAAAGGTCCAGCAGACCGCCGAAAGGTTTATTAGACGATTTATGATCAGAAGTAAGTTGCCAAAAACCCCTGCAACAGTTTGTCACCATGACGCTGGGCCTTCGTAAAATAGAAAAAAAACGACTTTTTTTGTGCACAAAACATTTTTTTAGACAATGGTTGGCATTTTTATCGATTTACATAGTCCTGGCCGTCCCGTAGTTTCTAATCTTATTACTAGGCCAGGACCGAGATTTAAAAAAGTGTAACCCGGGACGATAACTAACGAGCCGGGCCGGACTGGCTAAATTACGGTTACAATTTTTGTTAGTATGATCTGTATTACAACTCTTTTTTGTGTTATCATATGTGGTTTTTTTGTAGCCAATATTTTTCTGCAGTTTTGTCAATATTGAATAAAAAAATGTTACGACATTTCAAATCAACATAATTAGCAAGTACAGAAACACACTTTTAACTGGAATTTACTATACTATGTGTTACGGCTGCCACTTCGATTTCTCATTGGAAAATGCAGATTGGAAAATTTAATAATTATAAACTGACGAATTGCGGTTGGCTAAAAGGATTTACGATGAAAAAGAGCAAAATTAATTGATTACAAGTGTCTTACTCGGGCATCAAAATTACGTATGGAATAACTGAGGTTGTTTTGATTCCAAAACTGGCATAAAGCTCGAAATGTTAAATAATTAAAGTCGCTATTACAAAGTTAATTCACATTTTAAAACCAGTTTTATAAAATTTTGTGTTCTGTCAACAAAACTGTATATTTTTTAACAAGATGATAACTGGATCATTTTGTATTTTTTTAAAAAAGTAGACTTTGTAACCTTAGTTTGTTAACATTAAGTTTCTATGCACCATGTTATGTACGATGCATAAATATTTACTTTTTTTTATGATGAATTTGTTTTGCCTAGAAATGTTTAGAAAGGAGAGTGTTGTGTTTTGGTTTAATTTAAAAGCGCATAAGAAATATATCCTTGTAAATCAATGGTTGGGTTTAGAATATACCTGCAATTTATATTATGAATTTCCTGCGTACCGTAGATTTAAAATTATAATATTATAATATTTCAAAATGTTCAAGGGTGCGTTAAAAATGTAACTTTTTGTTTTCTACTAACAAATAATTGCAATAGTTTGTATCAAACTACGAATTTTTACTTATTCTTTTATATAATTTTTTTTTTGTCTCTAATACAGATAATTTTGTTTAAAAACAACAAATTTTGTTGAGATAAAATTTAGTTATTGAAAATTCAAAAAGAAAAGTAATTTCTAAAAATATGTGTTTTTTACGGCACAAATTTTATGTTTTTTCCTATGCGTATTGACTGAAATATTTGTATTTATAGGACTGGAAGAAGACCCCACGGAATCGGCCGCCAAACGGGCCAAATTGGCCCCGGCCAGCAGCGGTCAGCAGGCGAAAAAACCGCAGCCCGTCAGTTCGCCGACGGTCTCCGTGGCCGCGGCAGCGCACAAATCCGCGGACGACCCTCTCTCCCCCACGGCCTCTCTCACGCTGGGCACCTACCCGCCCAACGCCCCAGACAAAGAGAAGACAACCCATGAAACCCCGCCGAAACCACAACCGCCCAAACGTAGGTTTTAATTAAAAGAACATAAACAATTGAATTCGTTATAATTTTGGAGCACGGAGAGCTTTGTTGTGTTTTAAACTTGGCCCGCGTGGTTTAAAGTCGATGTGTGTTAAACTTTGGTCGTTGGAAAGTACTGATTTTTAACAAATATAAAAAACACCAAGGATCATTGGTTCTTTCATCATTTTCTATCAAACGATATAGAATACAAAAAAATATAAATTGCAGTGGTGGAAAAATTATATCTTAAGCGAATACATTTTTCGCACAAAATCGTAAGTCTTTTTGGAAAATCATATTGTGTAGTTCAGTTTGCACTGTTGCTTGATTAATAATTCGAAGTATTAATAATTCTAATTAATAACTTCGAACTATAGCTCGAACTATTGCTTGAATAACTATTGCTTGATTAATAGTCTCAACCATAGGGGTGAAATTTTTTCGCCCCTGCTGGCTGGTCTTAGCGCCTGCTTTTTGCATAATCCGCATAGGAAAAATAAGTTTCAGATGATGCAACAACAAAAGCAACATTAATAATTCTATTAGTTCCACAGATCCGAAAAGTTGACATTAAAAAAGCAAAGTTTCTTTAGCAGAACTGAATAAGGAAAACTAGCTATTTCTACAAAAAATTGTTGTAAGTCTGAGTATGGACTATTGTGTATCTTTTCAACAACTTATTTTCCATGTTTCTCCAAATATCATGTTTTTATTTTGGCGCTACATTTTGTTTGTTTTAGTTCAGGAGTACAGTTTTTGTTTAAAACAATGGTATATTATGTGTTACACGTACACCTATGTGCATTACATTGCATTTTTCCAATTTCTTAGATATGGGAATAAAATTCCTCTGACTATGAAGGAAATTTATTGTTTTTCTTCTTGGGTAGGTTGAGCTGATGTATATTATGCAAATTATATATCAATCAATAAATACCTTAAATAATACGCTACTAATTTAATAATATATTTTAGCAAAGAAGGTGTTGGAAAGCGGGACTTTTATGGATGCATTGGGTTTGGCCTCCAAAAAGCCTTCCGGAACTGTGATAAGGAAAAAGAAAAAAACTGCGGCAACACCCGGAGCCAATTCTTCGGGGTCAACTGTACACACGTTGAACCCACCCGGTTGTGGCGGCACTTCACAAACAAGTCCTCCTCCAACTACAAAACCTCCCCAGTTTTATAAGGTTAGATTTTTCATTTTATAACCTAAAGAGCTTTAAAGTAGTACTTTTAATTAGGGATGTGCCCAACATCCGCATACGCGGACATCCGCACTAATTTTAACATACGCATTCGCGGTATAATTGTGAACTCACATTCGCGGATGTGTATAATGGCGTATTTCTGCTTCTTAAATAAGCTAATACCTAATTTTTTAAAGATAAAGAATTAAAGATTTCTAACCTTCTCTAAGCCAAAATTTTGAGGACTTAATGAGTTTTTTTAGCCATGAAAAAGCTCAAAAATGCAATAAAAACACTTTTTAGCTAAAATCAGCGTTTTCTACTTGGTTTTTTTTTTAAATTAAGGAACCATATGCAGTGACCTAGCCAAAATTTCTTTTGGTTGGGGGGGGGAGAAAAATGTGTCACAGAAGCGGCGCGAAGCGCCGCCGCCTTCGCTGCGTAGCGGCGCCAGCCGACGCGAAGCGTCGGCCGGGGTGTCTGGGAGGCGTCCCCCCATCCGCCGGAGGCGAAAATCTTTTAAATATGTACTAAAAACTGCTTAAAAATCGTCCCTTGGTGATCGCGTGAACATACATTCTACTTTTGTTTTTTTACCTAATTTCTATACAATTTTGTATAAACTTCAAAATTAATCTGGCGATAAAATTTTATATAACAAAACTATATTTGGGAGGTGGGGGGGCGGAGCCCCATAATTTTGAAAAGGTTAAAAAAGCAAGGATAAACGTAGATAAAGCTGTATAATCATAGATGAACAAGGGGGGGGGGTAGGGTGGGGTCCACCCCCCCCTAGCCTTGAAATTTTAAGCCCCCCCCTAGAAAAAAAATCCAGGGGCCCCCTCCCCCCAAATTTTTGAATTTTTTACCCCTGACTCCCCTCTAGATTTTGAAATCTGACCCCCCCCTCCCCTCTCAAGAAAATTTTAAGTACTTTTTTTATACTAAATTTTCTTCCAAACAAAAACGCGAATTTTAAACACAAATTCATGTTTTTACACTCTTTTTATACCTAAATATCGCTTTTTATTCAATAAAATGTAGTATTATCTTATAAAAAAACTATTATTAAACATTTAATGGTTTAAAAGTATTTTGTTTTGGAAATTGGACCCCACCTGACCCCCCTCTAGGTTTCAAAATCTTCCACCACGGGTCGACCCCCCCTAGAAAACTAGGGGGTTTGACCCCACCCCCTTTGGGCCCCCCTTGGATTTTGAAATGTCATTTACCCGGCGTAAACACCACCCCTAGCTTTTTGACCGTGTTCATCTATGTGTATAATACACCGTTTTTGACCCAATAACGTATTATCTAATGTTTTTAGCAGTAAAAACATGTTTTCTTAGTTAAAAATTACATTAGCAGGCATTGGCAGAGCCTGGATTTCACAAAAAAAAAGATTTAGAGACCTTCAAGAATCCCTGGCTACACCTACACTGTAAACCAAATCAGATGAGCAGCATCTACATGTTTTTTAGGGTACCTATATGGAAAAAAATACCAAGCCATTGTTGTAGGCGGTTGGAAATTTTAGGAGGGGGAAAGCAGGGACTTAACCAGGGGGCGGCCGCCACCCCCCCCCCCGAAATGGTCGCCAGATAGTAAAATTTGGGGGTTGGCTAAAAATTCAAAACTTTCTAGCGCCTCGCTAATCGCTCGGCGCCAAACAATAATATAATTTTAGTACCCCAATTGACCCCCAAAAACCAAAAAAATTTTTCCGCTTCGCTTCGCTCAGCGGTTACTTTCCATTGTATACATACATATATCTCGCTATTTATCTTGCCTAATGCTAATGTTATTTCAAAGTTAGTACAATATTTTTTTTATAAATAATAAGTACTACACAGAAAGCAAAACAAACAATCATATTAGTTGATTTATGTACCTCCCCCCTCCTAAATTTTCCAGCCGCCTACAGTATTGGCTCGGATTTTTTTCATATAGGTAGGTAGGTACCCTAAAAAACATGGAGTCGAGATGCTGCTCATGCTCATGTGCTTTGGTTTACAATGTGAGTGTAGCCAAGGGGTCTGAAAGGTCTTTAAATTTCTTTTTTGTGAAATTTAGGCTATGCGAATGTGTGCTAATGTAATTTTTAACTAAGAAAACATGTTTTTACCGCTAAAAACATTAGATAATAGGTTATTAGGCCAAAAACAGTGTATTGTACAGCGTTATCTACGTTTATCCCTGATTTTTTAACGTTTTCAAAAATTAGGGGGGGGGGGGCCCCGCCCCCAGCCTCCGAAAATTAAAAAATTTCGGGGGGGGGTAGAACCCCCCCCCCGAAATTTTTTTTTTACTACAATCCGCCCCCCCCCCCCGCAAAATGAAACTCTGGGTACGTCCCTGGGGGAAAGGTATATACAAATCAACCAAATATGATTGTTTGATTTAGTTGATTGTGTATTACTTATTGTTTATTAAAATTATTGTACTTTTTTCAATAACATTAAGCAAGATAAATGGCAAGAAGTATGCATACGCACAGTATGGAACTTGACCGCTGAGCGAAGCAAAGCGGAAAATTTTTTTTACTTTTTAGGGGTCAATTGTGGTACCAAAACTATTTTAGAGGTTGGCGCCGAACGATTAGCCAGGCGCTAGAAAATTTTGAACTTTTGGCCTCTGAAAACCCCCAAATTTTATTATCTGGCGACTGTTTTTTGGGGGGGGGGGGGGTTGGCGGCCCCCCACCCGCCCAATCACTATCCTTATTTTTATAGGTGTTTTTGGGGGGAGAGGGGGGACAGAGGGGTCCACCCCCCTAGAGCCAAAATTTTTGACCCCCCCCTGGAAAAAATCCAGGGGCCCCCCTCCCCCCAAGCTCGAGAGCGGTCCGACCTACCCCCCCTAAATTTGAAATCACGCACCCGGGGTCGACCCCCCCTAAAAATCTAGGGGGGTCCAGACCCCCCTGGACCCCCCTAAAAAATTTTGGCCTTCCACCCGGGGGTAAACCCCCCCTAGCGGACCCGACCAAAAACACCTATGCATATTTTTCCCCGTCCGACGATTTCGGGGAGGGGAGGGGGACGGCCGCCCCCCTCCTGTCTCTCCTGGTTACGTCCCTGCTTGTTACCTTCGTCCTTCCTTCTTAGTTGTCAAAATCAAAAGGTTACTTATCTGGGTCTCCACTCCCAGCTTACCGAACCATCCGTACTCGGTCAGGTGACTTTTGATAAGATTTAAAAAAAGTTTTAAACCAGTAATTTAAGTTTAAAACTAATATGACTTTTGGACCAAAGATGTTATCAAAATGCCAAAAATTTGTAAAATTTACTGTTTCAGTTTTTGTATAAAATTCATTTTTATAAAAAAATATCACTTTTGAGATAAAAATCTGCCAGAAAAGTAAAAGGTGGTTTGGGTCTGAAACTTGAATAAACCTATGTGGGTAAAAATGAAATTTCTACTCCTTAATTGTTAAAAAAAAAATGGGAGGGGGGTGGCGGGCGCAAAGTTCTGAGAAAGTCTGGCGGTAGATCCCCTATATTGACCTTGATTTTATGTCAAAAATTACTTTTTTATCATTTTTTGATAGTAGGTATCTTTCGAATTTCTTTGTTTATTACAAGTTGTTAATACATTTTGATATTCAACTCTTGATTTCGTAATTTGTGAAATTGGATTAATCATTAATTCCACACCTTTCCATGTAAACGCTAAAAGTGGTAGAAATAAATAATAAACATGAATTCTGGTTTTTTAATTCATGTTCAATTTGTGAATATTAAAAGAAGCAATTATAATGATTTAGGACGCTTTGATCGGTGGTAAGCCGAAAGAAAAGGAGAGTGGTGGTAAAATGAGCCCAACTACAAGCAGTCCAGTGAGCGCGGGGTCCTCCCCCGTGTCCCGACCACAGGAACCAGCGGCTCGCGCCCGACCCGCTGCGGCTCCCAGCGCCGCCTCCCCGGCCCACGGCGCCCAAGTCGGTGGGAAAAAGAGGGTGCACTTCGCGGACACCGCCGGAAAACAACTAGTGGAGACTAAATTTTTCGAAGTGGATTCTAGTGAAAGAAGTAGGAAATTCATCTTTTATTTGTTTAAAATTGAGAACTGTTGTAAAAATGATGCCTTTTTTTGCAGTTACTTGTTAACGGTATGGGAATTCTTTAAACATCCTCGTTAGAACAAAAATGGAAGAGGGATTT
This sequence comes from Microlaimidae sp. YZB2_3, assembly GCA_030248175.1. Classification (NCBI taxonomy): domain Eukaryota; kingdom Metazoa; phylum Nematoda; class Chromadorea; order Desmodorida; family Microlaimidae; species Microlaimidae sp. YZB2_3. Next base: position 17,810 of record JASAMX010018341.1, on the reverse strand, counting down.
TTGTGTTTGTAAGGCTTTTTTTGGAACGGTAAAAGATGGGAGTGAGGTCATTTTCTCCGCTCGGTACTCGACTGTTATGTACATTTATTAAACTTTTAAACGAATTTTCTGCTGATTATAATCTGTTTTTTTTTTAAATTTTTTACGCAGCCTCATAGGTGTTTTTGGTCGGGTCCGCTAGGGGGGGGGGGTCCACCCCCGGGTGGAAGGCCAAAATTTTTTAGGGGGGGTCCAGGGGGTCCGGACCCCCTGGCTTTTTAGGGTTGTTGTTGTTGTTGCATTACCTGAAAGTTATCTCCCCCATGCAGATTATACAAAGGGCAGGCGCTGAGACAAGCCAGGAGGGGCAAAAAAAATTTCACCCCTATGGTTGAGACTTAGGGGGGTCGACCCCGGGTGCGAGATTTCAAATTTAGGGGGGGGGTCAGGGGGGTCCAATTTTTTAGCAAAATTTTTTTAACTCAATTTAAGTGTTTTTATGTCTAATATTGAATTTATGTATTAAAACAGCCTATTTAGGCCTAAAAAGTGTATTTAAACACTGTTTTTAACTAAAAACCCGTGTGTTTGACAGTAAATAAAAAAATATACTTCCAAATCGGTCGGGAGGGGGGGGGAGGGGGGTCAGCCTCGGTAGGGGGGGATCAGGCCGGACCGCTCTCGAGCTTTGGGGGGGAGGGGGGGGCCTGAATTTTTTCCTAGGGGGGTCCAAAATTTTGGCTCTAGGGGGGTGCACCCCTCTGTCCCCCCCCCAAAAACACCTATGAGCCTGCACGATTTTTAACGTCATACACTTTTTAAACTAAAATTTTTGAAGTTTCATTTTAAAAATACTGCTAAGAAAACTGAAAAAGACTTTACGCGAAGCACAAAATTTTTTACTCCTTTTTTTGGTTTTAGTGTTTGTAACGGTATTATGAAAATTTTGTTTTGCAACCACCCCCCCCCCCCCTTAAAAAATTATTATGGAGTTCAACCCACCTCAGCCCATCTTTTTTCCCCCAAATATTGAAAAAACATCATTTTCTAATATCTGGTTTTGTTGTAAGGAAATGTTTTAAAAATTTGTTTCACGTGGGCAGGTACGGCGACCCGTACAAATGTTTTTAAAATCTTTTATTTGTTTTATATTGTGAATATCTGTCTCTATAGCGCCTTTGACAGGATTTTTTTTATATTGTAAGTATCTGTCTCTATAGCTCCTTTGACATGGAGCATGGGCGTAGCCAGGATTTCACAAAGCTGGGTCCACGTCCAACCCTGAACAAAATTTCCGAAAGAAGGGGGGGTCCAGGGGGCCCAAATCCTAAACGTTATAAAAGGACTAAAAATACCTTGTTTATGTCACACACTTAATTATTTTCCTATTATTTAATAAAAATAAGTCTATAAAACCAAGCAAAAAATTTTTACAAACAATTTTATACCTTAAAATTTTTGATTTTCAAAACCTTAAAAACTGAAAAAAAAACAACATTGAATTACAGCTGAGCAATGCAATGTGCGAGAAAATGTTTTTAAAATTAGTTCGCCTAATCTTTAAACTTTTAATCCCACTATATAACAGCGTGGTCATACCAAGATGGGTCCAGCGTGGTCATACCAATATTACAAAACAAACTAAAACAAATTTGGAAGTGGAAACTATAGAATTAATCTAGATTGCAAATATGCAAAAATGAGAGAAAAATTGCAAAAATTTTATCCTTGGCGAGAAAAATTTTAAAAAATGGCCATTCTGGACCCCTAAAGTTTTATCCTTGGCGACCCAAAAGGGTGGGGGTCTATCTAACCCCAAATTTTTTCCTTTGCCGACCCAAAGGGGGGGGGGGTAGACCCTTCAGACCTCCCCCCTGGCTACAAACATGACAGGGAGCTCTAGCCCTGTCAAAGGCGCTATAGAGACAGATACTCACATTACAATATAAAAAAATTAAAAAGATTTTAAAAAATTTTGTACGGGTCGCCCTACCTGCCCACCTGAAATAATTTTTGAAAACATGATGTTTTTTGCTGATTTTTTGATGTATTTAAAAGAGAATTTTTGTACGGACTGTTCGTGAATAATATTTCTTTAAAAATATAATAGTTACAACCATAGGTGGGCAGCCTCTCGGATTTGGGGGGGTCAAATTTTAGGGGGGGGTGTACCCAATATTTCCGCGCTGCCTTAAAAAAACGTAAAACAAGCTTATAAATGCTTTAAAACTGTGTAAAATAAAAGTTAGACCTTATTGCAACTTATAAACTTAATTTTTAATTCTTTTAATAATAATGTGTTAATATATTCTTATAATTAGATTAGAAATCATAGTTTTTTTAATAATTACGTAATAATAGAATAGTAATATTATTGTCTTGATTATAAAGTCAAGTATCACAAACTTTTTAATCCATAATCTTATATTTAATTAAAGATTATATACATACATGGGCGTAGCCAGGGGGTCTAGACCCCCTTTTTAGGTCGGCAAAGGGGAAATTTGGGGTTAGGGCCCCTCTTTTGGGTCGCCAAGGATAAAAATTTGGGGGTCTAGAACGACCATTTTTAAAAAAATTTCTCGCGCTTCGCTCAGCGTCCCATTAATTATATAGTCTCCACTTGCAAATTTATATTACTTTGTTTTGTAATCTTGGTACGACCACGCTAGACCCACCCCATTCTTTATGTTTTAATTGGTCTCCACTTCCAAATTCGTGTTACTTTGTTTTTTAATCTTGATATGACCACACTGGACCGCCCTCCTTTAGATTTGTTATATGGTGGTATTAAAAATTTAAAGGTTGGAACTAATTTTAAAAACATTCTCTGGTACTTTGCATTGCTCAGCTGTAATTCAATTTACTCATTTTTCAGCTGTAATGTTTTGAAAATCGAAAATTTTCAGGGTATCAAATTGTTTGTAAAAAATTTTTTGTTTGTTTTATAGACTTATTTTTATTGAATAATAGGAAAATAATAAAGCATATGACATAAACAAGATAATAAACACTCCGCGCGACGCGAAGCGCGGAAAATTTTTTTTAGTCCTTTTATAACGCTAAAAATTTTTCTCCGGGAGGCGAATTTGGAGAGGGGGGTGTCCCCGGGTACCCCAAATTTAGGGGGGGTGTCAGCAAAATCTGAAATCTTGGGGGTATAACCCCCCAACCCCCCTGCCTACCTATTCTTACAACACAATCACTTATCACACACTATTATTTAGTTTTATCAAGAGTTTTTGTTATTTGTTAGCGTATATTTTGAGTTTTGCGTCATATATACAACTAAATACGTTTTAGACTAATTGGATTCAAAAGTATTACAGAATTGATTTTTGGTAAAACAGTTTAATTAAAAGAAGTTTTAATAATGAGTCATAAAATTAATAAAAAAATATTTTCAGTTAACGTGTTGAGGCCTGCTGGTTCCTCTGATATGAAGCACTTCGAGATGAAACGGGAAAAAGATATGATGCTCAAAGCTAGGGAGCATACATTGCCTCAAACCGTGCAGAATGAACCGGAAGAAGAAGACTTTATGCCTGTAACCTTAAAAATTAATTTTTAATCTAAATCGCAAATTTAAATTAACACATTCTTTTTAACTATAAATAAAATGGTATATTGCAAATTTTGATATTGATATAATATTTTTAAAACTTTTTCCTAAAAGCTTCCTGTTTATTTTCAATCCTCTAATTTTATTCTTTCAAAAAAAGTGGCGTTATCCAGCTTTAAAAAAGCGTTCATTGACCCCGATCCAGGATTTTTAATAACTATTTTTATTTCAATTTCATTTTTTGGCCTTTTCTTTTGTTTTCTTTTTTTTCGCAGCTTTTTTGCGCATCCTTGGTGTAAAAAAATTACCATCCGTTCCGTACACCCTCTTATTTTAAAAATGCTTCCTCGTTAAACCCCTAGAAGGGGTATGTATGGCACAGGTCTGCGTCTAATGATAGGTTACGTTACAACAATGATTCACGACGTCTTTTTTTAACATTTTTTTGACTTGCGGTTTTATTCTTTTTCTCCTTGACGGAGAGCAGTTACACCTTTTAATTCAGCCTGAAATACTTCAGCTTTAGTTTTTAAAATTGATTAAAATAAAATATTTCAAGCTGGTAGCTAGAAATCTTTAAATTAGACAATACAATTACACGATATACGAATACGGTAACGATCACGATTAATTTATGGTAATGTTAAAAGTCAAAATAGTGTTTTTTTAAGATGTTTCATTTTTCTTCCAGTTTCCAAATATTGTGGAACAAATTTTTTGCATTTAACTAACGGGAATGTGGAAAGTCAAAATAGGTTTTGTTTTCAGATGGTTTCATTTTTCTCGTTTAGGTTCCAAATATTGCCGAACAAGTTTTTTTTTCAATAAAAGGAGACTGCGTTTTAAACCATAATAATTATTGTTTTTATACAAATATTTTATTACTGCTTTTTTGCCAAGAGATAAAAATATAAAATATTTAGTGGCGCTTGATACCATTGACAGACGCTAAAGACATGGTGGAAGGAGGAGCAGGAGCCAATAGCAAGCAGCGAGCCATTGAAGCTAAGCGCACAGAAAGCACTATCATGGACATATATCTAACAAGAATGATGTAAATTCAGTGTTATGCCTTTTGATTGAGCAAAATTTTATTTTTTTAAACGGTACTACAAAAAATTTATGCGGATGGCCTTGTGAAACCTGTTGATATGTTAAAGTCAATTTCAAGTGGTCGGTTATGAATGACGTCATTTTTATAAAGGAATTAATTAAAACGCATAATTTATTTAAAATCCTGCCATGTCACAAAATATGCAAATATTAGCCATTAAGAAATGATTAAACTTTTTTTTTAACTTGCTGACTTCAATTAAAAAAAAAGATTCATGCTGGTTATCGTGGCCCGCGACTCCGCGATGTGTAATTTTCCTTTAAACAGTAAAAGAAATTATAAGCTAACTTGGTGTTTATTTTAAAATAGCACTGTCACAAATCAAATTCCTATATCGCCTGAAACACATTACTCTGTTTATACTGAACGGATCGAGTTGAAACTTAAAAATGCTGTTGTAGCCTTGCAGCAGAGCATTTCAAATATCAAATTTAAATTAGGTAGGTTTGGTATTAAATAAGCAGTCCGGCTCGGATGATACGGAATTTCGATTTGTGATAGTAATCCTTTAAAGGTGCGGTACGGAGTCGAACTTTTTGTCTTAGATTTTGATAATTTTTGGTTAAAACCTTACATCTTCCTGCCCCCAATAGTTCACAAAAATTTTTTCATCAAAATATCTCCAATATTTCGTTCAGGAGATATTAACTCCTCCCCAAAAATGGCGTTTTTTGATAATTTGATAATTTGGCAACTTTTACTTTAATTTGATACATTGATTGTTAAGATTGGTGCAGTATTTGTCGAGATATTGCGTTTTCCGTACAAAAATTATCGATTTTTTTTACTAAAAACACGAAGCAACGGAATACTTTTGTCGGGCAAACTTAGCGCATTTGAGCAAGCAGCGCGCTTGGTCGCGTAGCCAACTCTTGGTTGGCGAGTAGCTAATTCACTACTAAGTGAGTTGGCTTTGCGTGAGTTTTATCAAGTTCGAACACTGGTTAATACATTTTTTTTTATTTTTCATCAAATAAACATAAAAATAATTTAATTTTTGTACAAAAAATGTTCGTTTTGATCTTTTTTGTTTCAACACTAATAATTTTTATTTCAGTGCTCATTTCAAATTTTTCACTTGATCCTTCACAGGTTTTTATCAAAAATTTAAGTTATAATTTGAATTAACGCACAATCAAATATAAATGATTTAAATAGCCCTAAAATTGTCCTTTTTAAAGCATAAGAATAATAAAATTTGTTCGCTATTTTTAAAGTTATAATGATGAAAACAAAAAAGGTTTGAACTTTTTGTTTTGAGAGTGATTTCATTTTTTTTTGTCTTTATATCTTGTGAGAAATTGTCCATTTTATAAAGTTGTTGAGGATGCTTTATTAAATCATTTTTAATGAAAAAATAGTAAAAATAATACATATTGTACCGTTTTCTGCCCGTAAAATATAGTTTCTAGATATTAAATGTTCCGCCAAAATTTGGATTAAGTTTTCCCAGTATTTTGTCTATATTTCGTGTTTTTAGTGAAAAAGGCTTTTTTTTAGGGTTTTAAAAAAAAGGTTTTTTGTACGGGAAACGCAATATCTCCAAAAATTCTGCACAAATCTTAACAATCAAGATAGAAAATTAAAGTAAAAACTACTTGCTTTCTTTTAGTGCATATTTTAGCAACTTTAATTTTTATACCCATTGGGCAATTTTTCAGGTACAGAATTTTCGAAAAAACACCATTTTTAAGGGCTTTATATATAATATATATATATATATATATATATATATATATATATATATATATATATATATATTATATATATATTTGGATGATAAAATTTTTGTGGGTTATTGGGGGCAGGGTAAGGTTTTAACCAAAAATAATCAAAATCGAAGATAAAAAGTTTGACCCGCACCTTTAAGAGCATAATATAACACTGCAATTAAATAAAAACATAGTTTAGATTACCTGCAATCACGGGTGGCGGGTTATACCCTCCAAAAATCCGGATTATAGCCGACCCCCACCCCACCCCCTAAAATTTAGGGGTACCCCGGACACCCCCCCCAAATTCGGAGGGGTCGTCCCAGTACTAAAAACGCTAAAAATGGGGTATTTGAGGTATACCAAAAAAAAATTTTTTTTGGGACACGGGACACCCCATATATTTCAAGGTTCGTGTATAACCCCTTCCCCAAAATCCAGGAGGTTGCCCACGTAGGTAAATAAAAACATTGTTTAAATTACCTAATAAAAGTGCCCTTTTAGAATAAACGATCTCATACTAGTGGGTCAACCCCTTGATAACCCATATTCTAATCAAAATAATATTAGTATGATATTATTTCCTATAGGTACATCTGAGATTATTTAAAGGAAATATTTAGGATTCCTGACTGTCCTAAAGAGGCCGACCTTCCAACAGCAGCAGAAAAGGAAATTTGGGAAAGAGAAGAAACTAAAGAAATACCGCTTGAAGATGTAGGTTTTCGTTGTGATAAAGCCATCATCATTGTTTACTTGTTTCTTGTTTTACAAAGAATATGCTTATTTAAAACTGTTGATTGTGACTTTAGAACTATTGTTCAATCCGCTTGCTAATAATTATAAAATAATAAAAGTGAACATTTACAATCAGACACAGAAACTACAAATTGCTGAATTTATTTCACAAAAAGTAACATTTTTAGTGATCTCCTCAAACAATCGGCGACATAATAAAATAATCGATTTTTTTAATTTTTTTCATAGTTTAATCAATTTTATTACAAACAAAAATTTTGCAAATTTTTTATTATTGTAAATAATTTACCAAGTCAATAATAAAAATATCACCAGAAGAATATTCCGAATAGAAATAAAAACTGTTCGCAAATGCTTAGCACTAAAACGTTTAAACAGTGATGTAATGAGCAAGTGTCGTTTATTATTCGTGAAATGTGATAATTGTTTTGTGATATTTTGTTAATTTCCATTTTTCAAATAAAAATTCTAATTCCACTTATCTCAATCTGCAACATTTTATAGAAGTCGCAAGAAGATAGCACAGCGACAACGGCCTCAACAGCGAGTGCGCTACCCCCCGATTTGGCGAATTTAATGTCTCGCTTAAATCAAAGCGGAATTATGCCCGTGGTCACGTCAGCTGAAGCCACTGTCACACCCAGCGCTCCTCTAGCTAATCAAAATTCCATGATGGCAAATGTACTTCAGGCTATTGGTCAACCAGCCCCCGCACCAAGTAAGCTTGTTTTAACTTGTTATTGGACTTTTTTACGACTTATTAATTAAACTGAAACTTTAAAAAATAAAATAGTTTTTTTAAGCTCTTTCACAATAGTGCAAGCAAAGTACTTTAATGAAAAAGGGTCTAGTTTTTAGCAGATAACTTAATGTTGCGACTTGATGTGCTGTATGATTTTCAAAAAAATTCATCTGAAACTGAATATAATAGTATTTATAGCTGTCCCAATGCCTCAACAACCTATGCCGCCACAAAATCCGGCCATGATGAATCCCGTTCCTTCATTGATGAATATGGGTTTTCCAATGATGCCCAATATAAACATGCCAGGTACGTGTAATTTTTCTACTAAAAAAAAACCCACCGGCTCTTTACATTAATTATCGACCATTAGTATAATTAGTATTATCGACCATTAGTGTAATGTACATTATTAATTGACAAAATCTTGCAAGGTTTTTTCGTTCGTTAGTCAAACAACTTACAACGTTTGCTACACCTGAGGTAGTTTAGTGTAAAATGAAATGAATACACCGTAATATTTTAACTTTTTTAGTTTGTCTGATCAAGAGCGAAAGCTGTCGTTTTAAAGTACTGATCACAGCTGAGAAAGGGGGGGGCAGGGTAGGATCCACGCGTCCACCCCCCTCTAGCCTCGAAATTTTGTAACCTCTCCCCTAGACGAAAGTCTAGGGGGCCCCTTTTCCCTCAAATTTCCGAATTTGTTACCCCTGACCTCCCTCTAGAATTTGAAATCTAAACCCCCCTCCCCCCTTGGGAAAATTTTAGGTACTTTTTTATATTAAATTTTTTTCCAAAAACTTGAATTTTCAACACATATTCATGTTTTTATACCCTTTTTATATCAGAATATCGCTTGTTGTTCAATAAAATGTAGTATTATCCTATAAAAAGAACAATTATTAAAGTTATTATAGTTTAAAACTGTTTTGCTTTTTACACTGGACCCCACCTGACCCCCTCTAGATTTCAAAATTTCGCACCCCGGGTCGACCCCCCCCCCTAAAAAGCTAGGGGGGTCCGGACCCCCTGGGACCCCCTCCTAGAATTATAAATTCGATTTACCCCGGGTAACCACCCCCCTAGCTGCCGGGACCGTTCTCACCTATGGGTAGAATATTGTGCAAACTTTTTTTTTAAATACACAGCTTTTTTCTGCTCAGAGATGAGCGTCGCTATATTATATTTGAAATGAAACCCATTCTGACGCATTGTCCTTACTCACCATTTTCATGCTAATTGCCCTGGTTCATACGGACTCAAAGTGTAAAAAAACCATAGCCAAACGTTCAATTTTTAGATGAACTCAATTTTTAGATGAACTTAAGCGTTTTTTTCTTATTTCGACCTATAGAAAAGACAAAGTATAAAATTATCGTAAAATTAAAAAGAGTCATTAGATTACACCTACCCAGAAACAGACTTTAGGTTTTTGTCCTTTGAACACTTTGAACGAAGTATGTGTCAGGCTTTGCAAGTTAAATGTTTTTCTTAGTTTTTTTTTCTTCAATTTTTTGGCAGAGTGACTTTTTTTGATATGCTGTTGTCCCCGAACTTTAAATTTTCGAGTGATAATGTATAGAATACATTGATATAATGATGTTAATTTGATCTTATTGCTAATAATACAATTTAATTGTGTAGTTTGCGCTAAGTTTTTAGTCGTGCTTTATCGTGTTTTAAACGAAATCAAATCAGCAACCTTAAAAAAACTAATTAATATCAATAGAAAAACCTCAAAGTTAAAATTCTTATCATTTGGGGCTTTTTGCAAAGTTTAAACAATTTGTTACTTAAGTGTAATTTTTGTTTTTTAAGGAAATATGGGAATGAATCCCGTTATGGGTCAAGTTCCACCGCAAATGCCAACAGGAGGCCAAGGAAGCTCCAAACCAGCTTTGCTGCCGCCACCTATGATGAGTATGATGCATTTTTAAATTAAATTTTTTTTGGAAAAATGGTTGATCAGCTAATAATTGTGATTTTTTTGTGATTATTCAAATTGTATGGACTAATAATGTCTGTTATTTTTGCGGTTACGTTTATTTAGTTATATAATCATTCAGTTTTTTCACACATCTTGACACCAAAATAAAATAAACCAATCAAATGATAATTGTGTTTAATTTTCAGGTTCAAATAATCTAGCATTTTTTAAATAATTTCTATCATTATAGATTCAATGCCTGGTGGAAACCAAGGTCAGCCTAGAGGCCCGATGCCAGGTCCTGTTGGTGGAAATCAACCTCCCGGTCCCAGACCACCTGTGAGACCACCTTTCGATGCCAAAAGTATTATCTTTATTATTTTTTAGGTGGTTTCTTAATGTTTTAAAGATTAAAGAATAAGATTATATTAATTGAAAAGTAATTCACTCTTAAATATAAACAGAAGCGAGCTTATTAAAATCTACTGTATGGCTATTGCTTTACTGTATTGTTTGTCTGTATTACTATGTTAAAAAAATAACGTTGCTTCATAGTTAGAGTAAGTAACTAATTTTGGATAAAATATTATTATAATAAAAAAATGTTCAGATAGTGTAAAAGTTGTATTCTGATTATATTTACCAAAAAAATGGTTTGTCGGCTGCATCTTCATGTTTGTTTCAATGTTTTTATTGCTTTTAAACTAAAGTAATGCTAAAAATTAAGAGATTTCTTAATTTTTTTAAAAAAATGGTCGTCTTGTTTTTAAACAATTTCTTATTGCAAATTTTAAAAAAATTGGTTGTTAAAACAACCATACTAGCTTATTTTGCTTGTTGTATTTATTACCATTATAGTAAATTAAACATATTTTAGACCAGATTTTAATAGTTAAATTTTTTTATAAATGACTAAAGTGATGTTAATGTGTTTGCAGAAGTAAGAAAACTACCAAAAACTTTAAACAGTACGAAAACTATAAAGTGTCTTTACTTTTAGACCGGTTTGAAAAACCCTGTCCGTACTTTACGAACAGCAAGTGCACTTTTAATGAAAATTGCAAGTTCAAACACGTGAAACCAGACGGATCTGTGGTTCCCACGGCCGCTACCAAAGATATGAAGGAGAAAGAGAGGGACAGAGACTATCGTTCCAGAGGCGACAGAGACCATCGCTCTGGTAAATTAATTCAGTCCTACGCTATTCAAATACGGGTTAGAGGTTCCGGTTGTTTGAAAAGTATAATATCAATCAGGGCATTAAAATTGTCGAATTTCTGTTGTATCTTTTAATTTGACATGTATTAAGTAAGATTAAGCGGTGTCCGAAAAAAATACCTTCTGCAAAATATCTTCCGGAAAAAATATCTTCTTTCATCAGTAAATTATTCAGTACTAATAAAAATTTTTAAAGCTGTTTTTAAACTTTTTTATGTCGTTTTAGCTTGATTTTAAGGTTTCGCTTAGGCTTAGGAAAAAAAGTTTTCTTTAGCTGAAAATTTAAAAGTCTTTCAGAAGATATTCTTTCCGAAGATATTTTGCAGAATGTATTTTTTCTGGGTGCCGATTAAGCGTGAGTTAATTTTTGGCTCTGGAGCGCTTTCTATTTAAAGTAGAAGGAGCTCCGGAGCTCTACCCTATAAATAAGTAATAATTAGTCTGCTCTACAAATAAGTAATCAAAATGTTATTTAATCTTAAAATAAATTATTTTAACTTCATTTTTAGAACTAATTTACACGAAAGTTTTTATTAAGTTGTAAAAATATTAAGTTTGCAAATAGGTTTTTTGGAATATTGTAATTGCATTAGTTTCAATTATTTAGAGAATTACCACCAAAATAAAGTGGAGCTCCGGAGATTATCACTACTAGTATAAGTCTACAATATTTTTTCTTACTTTTTATTCATTAAAAAACTTTTGTTTCCTTTAATTTAAATCTAGTTCACATGTCATAATCAAATCGACAGAATAATTCTTATATAAACATTATTTACATTTAAACCTTTTTTATTTAAAAGTTGTTTTTTAATAATAAACAAATATTTTTTTCAAGGTGACCGAGATTACAGACGTACGTCACGGGACTCAGACTACAGGTCTCGACATCGAGATTACAGAGGAGGGCGAGGCGACCGACACGGGAGGCGCTCACCGGACGTTCGGCGAAACAGACACGGTAGTGATAATAGACACAGGGACAGAGGTAGGTTCAGTTATTTTCTAGTTGTTTAGTAAATTAAGAAGTATGATGAAGTGTTTTTATAAATCTAAATTTTCAGCTCTGTGCATTTTCAATTGGATTTTATTTTAGTTTTTAGACATTTTTGTAATTAATTACACAGCTAAAATTTATAAGCTGAAAATAATTGTTTTTATTGGGTTTTTTTGTTAATTTTATTAAAATCTTTTTATACGATTTACAAAAAACCAAAAACTAAAATATAAAAAGCGTTATATTTTCATGTTTTACGCACTCTCTTTAATTCAGCTTCGTGTTAACTGTAAAAGTGTTGGCAAATACGGCGAGTAAATATTTAGGCTCGAGAAGAAGTCGGAGTCGGAGTCGCTCTAGAAGTCGTAGTAGTTCCAGCTCCAGTTCCAGTCGAAGTCCCACTCCAACCAAGAAATCCGGTGCTGATTCCGGGGGCAGTGGAAAATCTATAATGCAGAAATTGGAAGAGAGTTTGGACAATTCCGCTGCCGCACACGCCGCGGCAGTAACGACACCTAGCGCCACCGACCTAAAACAAAACAAAGCGGACGATTCCAAAGAGAAAAACGGAGACTCTTAATGTCTTACGATGATTATAGAAATTGTTGTTTGGTTCTCTTCCTTAGTCGCAATTCGAAAAAAAAACAGAAATTAATATAGAGTAAAGGGTTGAAGGAAGTGGTGGAAAACCTTTTTTTTGTTTTTGAAATTGTTCAGAAATTCTGACGGGAAACAGTGCAAAAAGTCAATAAGAAAGAATGGTCTTATTTGGCAAAGAAGTTTGTGGTCGGTTGTTAAAACAAATCTTAGTGATGAAGAGAAATTAATTATGTTTGCTAATACCTTGGAGTAAATATAATGTTGTTAAAAATGGGTTCATTTTGATTGAGCCTACCAAGTCGTGAAAAGTTTCATATGAAAAGATAGATATTTAATAAAAATAACGGAAAAAATTTTGGTATCCATGTCCAAAACGTCCAAAAAAAATTTTTTTTCTCTGTGAAATAAAATATAATAATGGTTTAGATACAAAAAAAGGAGTGCGGTATTTAACAAATACCTAAGACGAATTTATTATTTTTTGTATAGTGTTATATTAATGTTATTTTTGGCTAATGTTTTTCTTTTATTTAAGAAAAACAAAGTTTTGTGTATTCATTTAAGCTTTCAAAAGATGGTATCTTAATTTTTGATTTATTTTATAAAAATTAAATCGGTTCAACGTTTCTTTGATTCCCTTTTAAAGCGATCAATTAATAAATCATTTAATATCATCTGAGGTCTAAAAAAAGGTTATTGTTGTTGGCAGTCAAAGTCGCAACTTATTTAACTTTTTTTTTGGATTAGCCTTATAAAAATGATATGAGAATAAAAATTAATTAACCATATTTCGCCAAGGAACCAATGCATACACATGGGGAATATTATCATTTTTTTGTAGATAGATGATATTTTTACATTATTTATTATTATTTTGGTAGTGTTGTAAAAAATTATTTTTACTTTTACTTAAATCAAGAATATATAACACAATAGAATGTCCGACTGTACAATAAATTTTTGAAAAAAATTTTGCGACAAAACTCGCACTTTCGAACTCATGTGTGACTTTTCCCGCAAAAATCCGCCATTTTCTGCTAGCTTTCCGGCGCTGCGAGTTTTAACACAGTGTTAGTTTTTTTGCTGTAGGGACTGCGACTTTTTTTCGCACTCTATACTGCTTTTTTTTACACTGCGATTATTTTCGCACTGCGAGTCTGGCTGCACAACAACAATAAATAAAAACAAAGCGGAGCGAAAATTTTGTGTTTAAATGAGTAAAAGTCGTTTTTTTACCTTAAGATGTTAAAACATTTTAGTTTTAATGAAATAATATAACTTTCCAACGTTTTAAAATTAAATAAAACAAGTTTCGATGTGTTTTAGTCTATTTTAAATGATCACCAGCGTCTGTATTTTTTCTATGCAGTTAGACTCGCAGTGCTAAAATAATCGCAGTGCGAATAAAGCAGTGTTGAGTGCAAAACAAGTCGCAGTCCCCACTGCGATAAAACTAACTCTGTGTTAAAAATCGCAGCGCGGGAAAACTAACAGAAAATGGCAGATTTTCTGCGATAAAAGTTTACACGAATTTAAAAGTGCTACTTTTTTCGCAAAATTTTGGTCAAAAGTTTAGTGTACAGTCGGGCATTCTCTTGTGTTATATATTCTTGCTTAAACTAATAAAAGTAAGGGTTTTTGATTACTTTTACTTTTACTCGACTTTTGAAATTTCAATTACTTTTACTCTTACTCGGATTTTTCCCTGCAAATACTTAAATTAATTTAAGTAAAATATAAGTAATTTGAATGAGTAGATTCCTTTTGGTCTTGTTGTCAAATAAGTGACAAAAGAAAGTTTTTTAAGCCGCAAACACGCTAAAACCATTTATTTTCACCCAAAAAACTTATTAAAATCAAAATTTATATATAAAATTAGCAAAACACTCTGGGACGAAGCTCTGGAGCTCCAAAAACTGGTGTTTTGCTTCGTTTTAAAATTAGTTTTATTATACTTTTACTCTTTCTTTTACTTAAAAAAATAGTCTTACTTTTACTTTACTGAAATAAAATTTTGACCGTTACTTTTACTTTTACTTTACTGAAATTAAAAAAATCTCAAATTACTTTTAACTCTTACTTTACTTAAACTAAAATTTTTCAAATTACTTTTACTTTTACGTAAAATAATCGAAAATCATTACTTTTTACAACACTATATTTTGGTGTGCTTTAATTTTCCAAATTTTTCATTGTTGAGATATATTTCCGAATTGCGTGTTACAGTAAGTCTTTAAATTAAACAATTTTTTTCGGGAATCGCTGTAACACGAATATATCAATTGACCGCTGTTTAAAGGAACATTCTATAAATTTAGTGATTAAAACTTACTAAACTACATAATTTAAAACCGATTGGTGGTGAGTCAGATTGGTCCGTATTTTTATGTAACAGTTAAGCATGGAGCACGTAGATTTTTATGGTTTTAAAACCGCGTTCATTTTGTTGTTATCATTTTAATATTTATAGTGGTCGATTGTATTCAATAATTAAATGTTGTTGTTATGCTGGTTTTATACCCTAGTCTTTCAAAGTTTTATTTAAATAAAAATTACAAAGTAATTACAGCCACAACTTACAAAATACAAATTGGTTACAAATAAAAAGAATGCCAAATGGTCGAAAAAGTTATTCACATTATCAAAGTTGAACTCGCAGTTACAAAAGCTAAACGGTAAGTATTTTTTGTAATTTTTTTGTTTCAACACAGTAACAAAATTTCATTAAGTTTAAGCTTACAGATGCATTATAATTGAGTGCTAAAAAATAGTTCGTACTAAAACGCTAAATTAAATTTTATTCCGATTACCAGATTGGGAAACGCATAGCAGATACGTTTTGAAAACGCAGAAAAAGGGTTGAATAAGAGATTTTAAAAACCACTTATGTTCAATCAAAACTGTGAAAGCCTTGGAATGTAAAACATGTTATTAAATGTTTATCTAAAACGTTAAACCTATATTGTTTTGTGTTTGTTTTTTTTGCTTTGGATTATTGTCTACTGTTGGTCTTGTGCGTTAGTGCAAATATTTTGGAGAGTACTAATAAAAATGTTGCTTAAAACTGTGTTTATTACATCGAACAAAAACAGCATGTTCTGCTAAATAAATAATATATATTTTTATACGGGTCCGGCACGAAAGAGTAATGAGAAAATTGTAGCTGGCACAAAAGAGTCCTGGCACAAAAGAGTCCTGGAGAAAATGCGTTCATGTGCCCAAGCGCTGTAAGCCCTGACGTCGGCACAAAAGACTCCTGGCATAAAATCAATTTTTCACAGCTAACATACAATGTTCACACCTCAGCTGTCTTCCAGTTTTTTATTTGTTTTTTTAATTAGCCTTAAGAGGTTGTGTGAAAAATTTCGCGGGTAAAAATTAATGTTTTCAAGTATTTTTATTATTTAGTTATTAAAACGCTTAAAGCTTTGTAAAGCGTTTAAAAAATAAGAAAAAAATCATTGTTGTATTTGGGTATGAATCATAATAATATTGAATTAGTGTTTTTGTCATAATTGAGCGTATGTCAAACAAAATCACGTCTAAGTAATGATTTTAGTTGGCATAAATTGTTTGTTGACTGTTAAAATATTAGAATTTTTATCTTAATCGTAATTGTAAGAATGACCGTAGATGTCAGACAACAAGATGAACAGACCACTGGGACTTTTTGCGTGCCATTGCGCAAAACTACAGATTAAAAAAAACAAACAAAAAAACACAAAAAGACAGTCTCTCCGCCCATTTGCTGATTTTTAACCAAATAACGAGTAAAAAACAACCAAATATTGTTATACCTCCAGACCAATACAGGTTTCTGTACTTTTTTGCCAACTTTTAGTATTTTTTTAAATTTAATTATTCTGTGTTTTTGAACTAATATTTGGTTGATTTTTCGAAACTAGTTGGTAATTTTTTACCAAATACAGTAACAGCTTTATTATCAGTGCTTAGTGAGTAGTGTTGGCAGCTATTTAACCAAATATTTGTCAACTTTTTACTAAATACTTGGCATCTGAATTACGCAAATTACACGAATTATTAATGCTAAATGTTTTATTTAAAATCCTTCTGATCATAACGCAATGCAAATAAATACACAAGAAAAGCAAAACAATTGACCATAACTTTAAATGACATAGATAACACCACAAAATACGCAGTAAGTAAGGTAAATAATCACTAAACTCAAAAAATTTTCTAAGGAAAAAAACAAGGCGATTAAAAAGTGTTAAATACGAATTTTCTACTGAAACGCTTTATTATTTATTTACAATAAAAATGTTGGTAATTGATTATTAGTTTTTTATTTGATTAAAACTTATTTAATTAGTCAATAATGATTCGTTAACGCAACTACTGCACATAATGAGTTAAGCGGTATAAAAATGCCCCCAGGTTTTAAGTTGTCGTTAAACTTTTAGCGGTCCTTTTCAAAGAATTTTTTTAAAATTTACAGAAACTTTTGAAATCCTTTTTGAAGTCTAGAAGCAAACGTTATATACATAAGACAATACATAGAATCGTTCTTTAGCTTCAAAAAAACGTAAAACCACATTAAAAAATCTGGGTAACTACTGTATGTAATGGGTTTTTAACCACATTAAAAATCTGGGGTTTCTTCAAAATAGCCCGCTAATGAAAGGATTGAAACTGTAATTATTGGAATAAACATTTGTTTTCACAAATAAAAAAATAGCAACTTTAAAAAAACTTTTAGCTAAAAATTTTTTAAATTAACTGTTCGTCGTTACTTTGACACAAAGAGTCACAATCAGTACAAAAATAACGTGACTCTGACTCATTTTGTTTAGATTATTTGTGTGTTAAGATAAAAGAAGAGTCAAAGTTACGAGTATTTTACGACGCTTTTGGCTCATTATGTCAGAGTAATGACGTGTTGAAATACGTCATAAACTGGAAGACAGCTGAGGTGTGAACATTGTATGTTAGCTGTGAAAAATTGATTTTATGCCAGGACTCTTTTGTGCCGACCTCAGGGCTTACAGCGCTTGGGCACATGAACGCATTTTCTCCAGGACTCTTTTGTGCCGGGACTCTTTTGTGCCAGGACTCTTTTGTGCCAGCTGGGATTTTTTTTCAGAACTCTTTTGTGCCGGGACTCTTTTGAAGGTGAGCCTTTTCATACAATTCAGCTCAGGTAGCACAGTGTATGCTGAACCAAGTAGGTTAGACATAA
>JASAMX010018338.1:0-49966 GCA_030248175.1 Microlaimidae sp. YZB2_3 | reverse complement strand
CTAAAGTCTTCCAGGCTGAAATTAAAGGCGTAACCACTCTCCGCCAGGAAGAAATAAACAATAAACTTGTGAGCGATAAAAATTAAAAAAAAGTTTTCAGCGGTTATGTAACCAATTAGTATTCAGTTGCGTCATGTGTTTTTCTGCACGTGATATTTTCTTAAAAAACGAGTGGTTACTTTACCACTCATTTATTTTCACCCTGATAGAATTTATCTTTAGTTTTTTAATTAAATACAATTCAAAGTGTTCATTAGACTTGTGTCTAACTATTTCCAAACTTTAATTAAAATCTGAGAGAATCAAATTTTCGTTTAATTTTTTTTTAATTGACACCGAGAAACTACATTTTGAACCGTTTCTTTAAAAGTGGCTTTTAAGTAAGAAATCTCAGCTGACCCAGTAGCCGAGTGGTTAGTACGTTGGGCCTGGATCCTCGGATTCTTGGGATCGAAATTCGAATTCCAAATTTTGCCCGGAACATCTGGAACCCGGAACCGGAACTGCGTATCGTACTGTGAAACCCCCGGAAAACTGAAACCGGAACCAAAACCGGAATTTAAATTTTCCAAAAATCCGGAACCTGAATTCCAAATTTCGCCCGGAACATCCGGAACCGGAACTGCCCATCACTAGTTGATAGCAATTCATAATTTCTAATTTTAAATTAAAAATACAATACTAATCATGTAAAAATAAACGGCATCCTATAAATGTTAGCAATCCAATATTAATAGTTTAATGTCGTAAATACCATTGAAATTTTCAGATTCTCATAAATATTGTTTGTGCATTAAAAATAATGGAATTTGAAATTAAAAGTACTTATTTATAGTTGGAATCCGATGCAACTCCGGAAACGTTAAAAATGGCCCCTGGTGTGCTGAAGACATTTTTAAAATACGCTTGGAAAAGATCGGAAAACAGTTGTGATAATCGTTCTGAAAACTAATATCTCGTCTACGTCTTTTTTAATAATCAGTGCAATGCGTTTCGCGTGTTTTTGTGATAAAACAGAACCTCATTTGGTAATTTGATTGTCCATATAATGAAGAATTTATATGCACCTTACTTGCGCTCTTTCAAAATTGTGTAAAAAAAGTTTGTATCTTTCAGTAGGGTAAAGTCTGGTTCATACTTATGTAAAAACGTCCTTTGGACAAAGTCCAAAGGACGTTTTTATTACGTTTATGCGCTGTGTTTGTCCTTTGAACTTTGTCCAAAGAACGTTTTTACATAAATATGAACCAGCCTTAAGAGTTTAGAAAAACCAACAAAATTGACTTTTATTATGTGAGGTAGCTGGTTTTTTTTTTTCAGGGATAATTTTGAGAAAAAAATTTCATGAATCTATTTTTTAGGAATCTATTTAGCTTTTTAATTTTTTTTTAAAAATTGTTTATCAAGGTGCTGGCATTTCTACAAAAACAAACTATTGTGAACGTTCGTTTGATAAGTTTTAAATGGTAACAAGTTCGTTTATATCTAAAGTTGTTATCCTAGTCAAAGTTCAGATTTTTATCGTTCTTCAAATTTTGTTTCATTAAGAAAAAAAAACAAACATTACCAGGGTCCTGAGTAATTTCTGTTTCTCCACTATTGTGTAATGCGTATCTGTGAAATGATAAAACTAAATATCTAAAACTGTTTGTGATAATTGTATACCGCGCACCAAGTCACTAAATTACGGTCTTTAAAATAACAGTAAGTTCGCTCTTAATTTATTAATCAGAATAGTTAATTATCTCTGAACCGTGCTTGCCTAATCTTTAAATAATACATAATTCTCCCTGCAATCCCTTAGGAGGGGTGTGGCCTTTACTAAAACTACACCAACAAGTGTTGGCATAGAATAGAGTATTAGGCGGTCATATGGAATATACATAGCCGGCCCGCTTTTGCTCTAAAAAACAATAAATCCGAATAATGATAAAATATTGTTTACAAATATAAGCGTGACACCGCTGTGTTCCGATGCAGTTAATTTTCGAATTCGAGGTAATTAACCCTAAAAAACAGCCGGTGATGTCTGGCCAATTGCCATTTCCTCTGGCTAGGCCCTTGGTGTATCCCCTAAAAGATAAGCGGTTTTATTATTGGTTCCACCAAATCTTAAGGGGTGTTTTTAAAAGAATGCAAAGGCTCCTTAATTCTCTTTTCCTGAGAACCTATGGGTAACACAGCGGGAGTAAGCTGAGATTATCAGGGGTTTTAAAAGTGAAACAAGTACCTTAGGCATTTGTATGATCGTAAGTCGCTGATTATTGATTTATGTTTGTGGTTATATTATGAAAGTGTTTTACTGTTTGCATGCAATGTTGAAATGTCTAAAACCATAATTTTGATAACAAATTTATTTATTATTTATATTAGTCTATAAAATCTTTTGATGTATAAGGATAATGTTTTACATTAAAATAAAATTAAAGAAAAAAGCAAGTTCACCAATAATCAAAGTCAACTATCCGACTGCAATAAACAATAAAATTTCACTAAGCATTGGCAAGAATTAAAAAAAATAATAAATAATACTGCTCACAAATCAAATTCTTATTAATCTCGGACCAAATTCTTATATTTGAATCAATCGTGTTCAAATTTTGAAATGCTATAGCCTTGGTTCCCAGAAGCGCATATCATATTTAAAACTATTAGCTTTGGTCTTAAAGAAACTTCGGATGGTAAATAAATCTGCGACATTGTTAAAATAAAGTATATGTTCGACGTTCGAAAAACAAATAGAATATTTTAAATTTACCTTCGTTACTATTGCAAAATAGAATAATCGATTTTTATTGCAAAGCAGATAAAGCCCCAAATACTTCTATTCTAAATAGTTAAATTTGCATAATGTAAAAAACATTGTTTAGGAGGGTTTGTATTAGTGTTGTAAAAAGTTACTTGTACTAAGGGTAGAACAAAACAGTTACAAAAATTTCACAAATTTTCCCCAAAACATGTACTCGGAAGTCCCGATGACGAATCCGACCTCCGTTTTTCAATTTGACTCCCCGTTGGCACTAAGGGAGTTGTGACTTCCCTCCCTTGGAGGGGGGATTTTGGAATATATACCGGTTTTATCTCAAAACAGGTACTCGAGGTTGACTCAGTATTGAATAATGAACACCATGAACAATTTGTATTCCACGATATATGCTGAAAACGAATTCGATAAATTTGGAAAAAGTAAAGCTTGGGCTGTCAAGAAGCGCCAAATCTCACGAGCAAAATTTTTGCATAAATTCTGTCTGCAGTAATTAATATAATGACTTTTTTTCAGTTTTTTTAATCAAGTTATTTGGATTTTTGTTTTTGTGAAAAATGGTTATTTTTTGCTTAAAACGATTTAGGGTCGATGGAGCCTAGGGAACTTGGAGCTGGAACTTGGAGCCAAAAATAGGGAATTTGGAGCCGTAAGTGAGGAATTTAGAGCCGTAAGTTGGGAACTTGGAAACAAAAATAAAAATCGCTAAAACGTGTACCTAAGCCTAAGCGAAGCCTAAATTTTAGCCCAAACCAACTTTTTCTGAAAGGCTCCAAGATCCCATTTCTCGTGGCTCCATGTTCCCAAAAATTTTCGATGGCTCCAAGTTCCCTGCTTATGGCTCTAAAGACCCCGTACCGCTTAAAACAATATTATAAAAATAAACACGAATAAATTTCAATCATTTTTGTGAACACATAACCAGACTGAAATAAGAATTGAAATTTAAATAAAAAAACAATTTTTAATTTAAGTGGACTTTTTTAGTACCGCGGACATCCGCCCTATTTTGACATCTGCATCCGTGAATATGTGATCTTACATCCGCGAATTTTTATATTCCTGATTTTTACTTCAAAATTTAGCTACTTTTAAAGTTTTAACTGTCTCCAAGCCAAAGTTTTCAAATATAAATCAGTGCCATAAAAAGCTCAAAAATGCAATAAAAACGCTTTTTTTTAGCTAAAATTAGACTTTTTACTTGTTTTTTTTTCTTTAAAATTAAAAAACTATATGGTTAAAATGCGTTAGAGAACGATATGGTAAGAATGCATTTAATAGACATACGCATCTGCAAATTTCTTTGTCCAACCATCCGCTGAGGTCAAAACATGTCATCCGAGTACATTTCTGATTTTTAGTTTCTGTAATGTTTGAGCCATTCCAAATATTTCACAACGGACTGCTACTTTTTGACAATTTTTTTAATTAGCATATTGTGTATATATAGATCGAACTAAACTTTATAATTTCAAAGTATTAATAGAAACTAAGCGCCGTTTGAAACTTGCTAATTAAAATTTAAAATAAGTCGTTAGAAGGTAAAAAGGTTTCTGCAAAAAACTTGTTTTATTGACGTTTCCTGATGGCTGGTTTAATATAGCCAAATGTACTAAAAACAAACCCTACTCGGCTGTTTTTTTTTATTTTATGTCGCAAGATAAGAATTGGTAACCATATAAAACACGGCACTAATAGAAACCAATCAGAATCTACAAAAGTTTCATCTATCAATAGAAAATTTTTGTAAATAATTTGCTACATCTTGATCTCAGGTTGCTCTTTGAAATATTTAACGCCTGATGAAAATACACCTATAAATGTGGTTTGTTTTTATGTAGTTTACAGTAGCAATAAAAATAGTCTAAGAATAGAGCAAATAGTATGTTTAGACAGAAAAGATGTGGACTAGTGTAGTTTTGAATTTTGTTCAGTTCTGACCAGTATTAAATAAAGCTGCATTTTTTTCCAGAGCCTGGGCCAAATAATGGAAACGTTCAAAGTTGTTACGTTTTTTCTTCTTGATTTTAGTTTTGTATTGTGTTTCATAATTAACTCTTAGTTTTAATCAATCATTCTTTATTTAGGCATGTAAATACAATGACAGGAGAGATACAAAAGCTAGTATAAATACTGCACTTAAGCTTATTTAAACACATATAAATATAATTATAACAGCATAAAAAACAAATAACGTGTTAACGTTATTTGTTTATTTAACAAATAACGTTAAAACGTGTAACAAAATAAATGTGTAACGTGCCCACCCATCACACCAACAATAACCATATAAATAAAAAGCTGCCCTCATTACGTTTCTGAAAGGATTCTAGACTCCATCAAAAACACAACACAAACGGCCACCTCAAACCTACATTGTGGGAAAAAATTGCTATGATGGGTAAACAAATAATTAAAAAACAGTAAAAAAAACACAAAAAAACTAACATTAATATACATTGTAAAATTGGTTATTTTGAAACAACTGTTGCAGTACATTTAGATCACGTAATTTTCTATGAAATAAAATTTTCCCCTACTTTGCTCACAAATACCAAAGACAAACAAGACAGTGTGACTAACGCAGAAGCGGACTACCCCGAGTCCATGTTATTGTTAAGATTAACATTGAAACGCAGAATTGGAGTTCTAAGTGGGTGAGCCAACTCGAGATTTTTCATACTCGCATACCGTTGAGAGTCGACTGTTTTTAGCGTAAACACAGTCTAAAAAATCGAAAATGTTCATAAAGAAAAAAAATTTTAAAAATATTTTTTAAGAATTTATTCACGAGAACGAGAAAGTGCATGCTTTTGGTGGCAAAATATCCTCTTAATTTTTTTAGTTTGACAATTGTTTATTTTACTTTTATATATTATAATCAGAAAACAAACAAAAAATGAAGTTAAAATGAGTCTGTAAAAAATGAAGTGGAAATGAATTATCCTATTAAAAATTGCGCCACAAGATATCCTAGAAGAAGATTGTTTTTGAGGAAATCGTGTCTGGCGGCCATCGTTCCTTTCGAAATAAATTTAGTTAATGAATTGTATACAGCGAAGTAAGTGTTATAAAAAAGTGATTAAAAAATTTTAGACGTGAATTGCAACACGAAATCAAAGCGAATGTCTTTCAAAGCTTTGAATGTCTGCCCCGTATTAAACTAATTTTATGAATAATAAAAAAGTCATGTCAAATATCATTTTTTCAAAATCTTTTGTAAACTAATTTTTTTTTCAAAATTTATTTAAAACAATAAAAATAGTCTTAAAAGTGCAAATAAAAGCTTTAAAAAGATTAAAATTTTATTTATTTTACATAAAACAGATGCGCAAAGCCGATGTTACTCAGCACTAAACGTGCAACCAACAATACTAACAAATATTAACATTATCACATTGTAGCTTATCTCAGTTGGAACTCGATCCAGGGACCTTCGGTATGCAAGACTTGCGTTGTGCCACTACGCCACAACCTCGATTTGAAAAAGATAAATGAACTTGCTATTAATTTCAATATTAAATAAGCTTAAATTTGTTCATTTAGGGAGCTGAGCTCCGAAACTCCCTCCACTTTAAATGGATGGATCTCCGGAGCGTGATATTAAGGGGGTAGGAACATCATTAATTTATGGATATATCACCCTGCACGCATAAAGTGTTTGTTTCCGGTAACCATTGAAAAACGGAAAAAATTTTGTCAACGCGGTTTTTATAAAATTTTGTAATTAACGACGATATTCAATGCGAAAATGCTTCTTTCGAAATCTTTCTATTGGCAAAGTAAACCGCTTTAAAAATTGATTGCTATTTGCCCACACACTTTGACCTATTGACAGCTGGAATCTGTTTTAAAAAAATTGGCGCCAAATTTTTCGTTTTACGAATAAGCTCCCCATTGTCTACGGTATGGCGGCGGCACTTAATTTTTTTAGGCAACACAGTAAGTAAAAAAATGAACAGAAGTCCTGAAAGAAACTGGCTTTAAATCATCCACCCGCACACGTTACCTCTTTTCTTCCGAACTTTTTCCGCTTTTCCTTCGCGAAATTCCGCAACATTTGCTTGCAATATGTCTTCGGATATTATTAGCGTGTGAAATACGAGTTCAGTTGTGGGATAGGTGCGTTGGTAGACATCGGCTATCATTCAACAAAATTTCCGGCTAAAGTTCTAAGCCCAAACGGTTTGATTGATTGGGAAATATTTTTTAAACCAATTTGTTTCTAAGATATGTATTTTCTGACGTTTTTATTTTTTTTATATTTGCACGGGAAATATTATTAATAAATCAAACTCGTCAATCATGGCTAGATTCTAATGAAGCCAGAAAGGTAGCTCCAGTAACTTAAAAAATTAAGGATATGTAGGCCTTTTTGTAATATTTCTAAAACCGATTTATTTTGTAAATTCATAAAATTTTTCAAGATTTAAAATTTTATGGTGCCTTTGTCAACACAAGTAACGTGAAATGTCTCTTTAAAACTCGCCAAAAATCTGGTTAAAAATTATCAAAATGCTGACTTATAAACCCAAATTTTACACCAAAATCATGCATTACGAAAATTTAAATTAACCAAAAAACAAAACGCTGTTAATAACTATGATTACAAACAATATTACACGATTCCTAAAGTGTAATTTTTGTTTTTGAGAATCAAAATTTTCCAAATAATACGGTACCAAATTCATTTTGCAGATATTTCAACAGGTATCAAGTCAAAGTACTTTACTTCTATCAAAGAAGAGAGCAACAACTTTAGTTGAAGCGCCACTTGACCGACAAAAATTAAAACCGCAGCAAATGCGGTTCTTTTTCATAATTAAAGTGTCAACTGAATTATAACATCTACGAAAACAAAACTGAATTATAGAAATTATGGTTGAGTTATATTTGGCTGATCTTGTAAGTTTGTATGGTAATGGTAAGCATACAATGTAAGCGGATCAATTAAAATTGTGTGGTCATTACGCTTTTTTCTTGAAAACGATTTGAAACGAATATTTTTTTAAATCCCATCTTTTGCAAAACATTATACAAAAAGTAGTCCTTTAGCTTACTAAACAATTGCATCTTTGTTCCGATTTGAGTAATTTGATAAATAATTGTTAAAATACGGTATTTTATCTTCAATATTAAGCGATTTTTGGTTTAAATTTTAAATTTTTTTATTCTATTTAATTCTGAAAATCATCGAGCTCAGCTAAGGGTGATCTGCTTAACAGATTTAAATAAGATTTTAATACTTCCCTAATCTGGGTTGTAAAATTTTTGAAATTACAATTGTATGAAATGGCGCTAATATTTTATTAATGTGATTAAATTATAATTTTAATTTTATGTTGGTATCGTATTCGTTGTTTACAAATGTGCCAACACATTAGCAGATTTTGGTTTAAGGTATAACAGTGTTTTTTATTGAAAGTTGGATCGCAAATGCTTCCTTGTGTAGAAAATAGTAATGTTCATATTTTCCAATATAATTGCTCCGCAGCTCTGGACATAAAGCGCAGGGAGCTCCGGAGCTTCGCCCCATAAACAAGTAATTTTAAACTTTTTTTTACCTTAAAATAAGTTTTAAGTTATTCTATACTGCATTTTTAGGACAATATTGGTTTTAAAAGTTTTAACAAAAATTAATTTTCAATAAATTTTTTAAAAAAAATCTATGACGAAGCTTTTTTTAGAGCTCCGGGGAACATCACTTGTGGAAAAAGTATAACTGTTGTGGGGGGCTAGCTTTTTTTTAATGGGATTTATGAACTATTCTATTAATAGTCCTGATTTTTAGATTTCCAAACTTACTTACAATGCGTCTATTGTTTATAGACGTTCCTGTCCCACACTACACCGTGTCTATTGTTCATCGATTTTCCAGTCCCAATTAAATAATTATCAAATTATTTTTTTACTTATTAACTAATGGCCCCATTGAAATTGTTTTTGTTGTCTTGTTTACTAAAAATAACTATTTTGATTTCGCATTATCACATTTTTATTTAACTATGTATATAGTTATATTATTAGTAGTTGTATGCAAAAATGTGTATTATTCCTATGCGCCATTCTATAGCATATTATAATATATAATAGTATCCAAAATATTGGATTATTAGTTTGCCGCATATTTCGGAATGTGTCAGCAGGCCATAGTGGACCGACACGTGCGATTAAAGTTAGTGCCAGCTGGATATTTCCGTTCTCTGTTTCCAATCGTCTGTCGGCCTCTGCCAGGCTTCTTTCCTAACGGAAAAAAAGCGCGATTCGGATCTTTTATAACTTCGAGTTTCGTCCAATAAGCTTCGCGTATCTTTACCGGTGTAAGCGTACATATACAAGCCCCGTGTAAACTACATATTTACAATCTTGTTTCGTTATCTTTGAAACACTTGGAATTTACTAAAAATCTTTTGTATCAGTTTCAGACTCGAGTTTTTCTGAGCCATAAGAGCAGAACGGCTGGGCCTGGTAGTTTTTTAAATTCTTCTTTCGCAAATAAGTGAGTAAATGTAAGGCTACTTCATAGTAATTTGAGACGTAAATAATGTGAAATATTTAGTTAGCGTATGTTTTTATCTTGTTTTCTGCGCAGTTGCCTCGTGTAAAGCGTCCAAATTAGACTTTTATTCAAACTTTTACTCCATTATTTTAAAAGCGTTTATTTATTTTTTACTTTTTCAAAAAAAGATTTACGAATCTTAAGAAAAACTTAGATGTCCAAATACTGGGAAGGACTGTAGTTATAAGTGTGATGAGTTATTAAGTAAACAACATCATGTAGGCTTTTATAATATCATTGTATAATTATAACGATGTTTGAAAAATCCATTTAATTTGGTGAAAGAATATGTATCAGATTAATAAATTTTCTTTAATAGCGAAGAAATCGCAACGGTTTCTTCCAATGTAAAATCTATCTTTTTTCACAAGTCTATGCAAATCGGGTTCGGGCGTTTTTACTTACACTGCTAAACTGAATTTTTTTTGCTGTGTTTAAAAATGATTTGCAGAACCGTCCCATTCCTTTAATACGGCTTTAAAACTGAAGATTTTTTAATGATAACATTAAATTACAATAATAAATACACTTTTTGCATGACGGCGGATTTTATTAAATAACTTTGTTTTAAAGCACCTTGTACTGGAACTCTGTTTATACATCAAGTATGCAATATACATAAAGGCAGGTTCATACTTTGGACTTTGGACAAAGTCCAAAGGACGTTTTTACATACGTGTATACGCTGTGTTTGTCCTTTCGACTTTGTCCAAAGGACGTTTTTACATAAGTATGAACCAGCCTTAAGCGTCACCATAATGGATAATTACCGTATTATCCTACTTATCTTTCGTATTATGCAGATCAAGCGATCGAAAGCGCGCGAAATTTCAAACGGTTGATCTGCATACTACGAAAGATAAGTAGGAGATACGGTAATTATCCATTATGGTGACACTTATGTATATTGCATACTTTATGTATAAACCGAGTTCCAGCGCAAGGTGCCTATAGAAAAATTTTTTATATTATATATAACAAGTATTAAATTTTTATTTATCTTGAATTTATACGACGCAATGAAAGTTTACCAACGTCAGTTGGTAAACTTTATTCATCTTACAAACTACTTCTACAAACTTAATAAATCCATGGTAAACGCAGTCATTAGAAACTTTTCAGTATTCTTACGATAAATTTTTGATTTTTTAATTCGTAACAATCTGTTATGATTTTTTCAACTGCGGTTTTAAATTACTGCACGCAAAGGAAACATGTGTTTATGACATATATTATTTTGTTTAGTTTAGCTCGTCGGTGGTTTTTGGTTTATTTATTTTAGGGGTTAATTAGAACTCGTTATTTTTTACTATTAATTTAGACAAATCTAAAAAAAAAACTAGAAAAGGTTTTTTTGTTATAATAGCTTCAGTATATCAGGATTGAAATTTCAAGTCTATTATAAATTCTAAACCCATGATACTAAAATTGATTTTTCTACACCTTTAATTTTTTTTTTACATTTCCCACAAATTTATTTACAAATCTCGATACCCAAAGCATTGTTTTTCATAATTCCTGTATTTTTTATTCTTAAGGCTGATTCATACTAGCCTTGAAAAATGCTCTAAGAATAGAGCAGGAAAAAGGGGCGATTTTTCCCCGGGCGTATGTTTAGACAGAAAAGATGTAGACTAGTCTGAGATGGACATTATGTGGACTATAGGAAATTTGCATTTGGTTTGGCCAGCTGCTCACTAAATAAAAATTTCTACGATATGATAATGATTTGTTTATACATTGATCTAATCACACAGCACTGTTGCATTTTTTTTTAGTTTGATGAAATGTCAATTGAAAAAATCATACTCACAGCAATGTTTGACAAGCGCGAAATCACCACTTTTTCAATTAGAAGGTTATATTTGTATGTTAAGAAACAACTATAAATTTGAAAAAGTGGCGATTTCGCGCTTGTCAAACATTGCTGTGAGTATGATTTTTTCAATTGACATTTCATCAAACTAAAAAAAAATGCAACAGTGCTGTGTGATTAGATCAATGTATAAACAAATCATTATCATATCGTAGAAATTTTTATTTAGTGAGCAGCTGGCCAAACCAAATGCAAATTTCCTATAGTCCACATAATGTCCATCTCAGACTAGTCTACATCTTTTCTGTCTAAACATACGCCCGGGGAAAAATCGCCCCTTTTTCCTGCTCTATTCTTAGAGCATTTTTCAAGGCTAGTCTACCACTTTTTTGAATTAAATTAAAAAATAGCCTAATAAACTATAGTTTTAGCTGCGCAATGACATATGTTTATAATCATTCCGTTGCCGAGATAAAATAAAAAATAATAATAAGAAGAAGATGACTTTAAATTACAAAACTAACCCACGTTGTTTAATTATAGTTAGTGCGGTGCAGTTGCGCTCCAGACAAAGTTTACCTACGTTCTCTAAATATAGTTGGCGCGATGCCGTGCGCCAATGATTTCAATTATAATTTTTAAAGTAAAAATAATAATAATAATAATAATAATAAGATGATGAACATGAATAACAAAATTTACTCACGTTGTCTAAGTATAGTTGGCGCGGTGCCGTGGGTTAAATTGCAGTTGGCACCCCGCACCACCGATGATTACCGGCGCGTGGCGCTCCCGCGCCACCGACGCTTATTATTATTTTTTAATAAATAAAACTTTGAATTAATTTTGTCATCAGTAATGCAAGAATTAAAAAAAGTACTCTGTTGTTTTTGCCGTTTTCCGCGCGGTTGAAGCAGATGGCGCTGGGAACTGGCGCCGTTTCTGCCACCAATTAAAACCGGTCTGCTATTTTTGTGCGGTTTTTATGAGGGGATGTTGGTTGTCTGCTCTGTACAATCTTTATTGTTGCCAAAAGGCTGTTATTGTGCGGTTTGGAGTTTTTATTTGTCTATTTTTCAATTTTTTTATTTTGATCAATAAATCGATAACAAGGCCCTAAATGAAAAAAGTGCTTCCTAAGAAAGTTGCGTAATTCCTTCTTCTTTCTAATGAGCCCATGTTTATTTTTGATCAATCAGTAACGAATGAGGAATATAGTTTTTAAGAATGGAGCGTTGGAATAATAATAATAATAAGAAGAAGAAGAAGAAGAAGAAGAAGGTTCTGAATTTCAAAATTTACCCACGTTCTCTAATTATGGTTGGCGCGGCGCCACGGGGCTAAATCACCCCGTGGCGCTCCCGCGCCACCCATGATTTATGGCAAAACGTCCTTTGGACAAAGTCCAAATGACAATTTTAGAAAAGTCAAAACGTCCTTTGCCAATTGGACGAAGTATGAATGCTACTTAAAAATTGTCCTTTTGACAAAGTCCAAAGGACAAAATCCAATGGAAAAAGTCCAAAGGACAAAAAGTATGAACACGTTGTCCTTTGGATTGTGTCCTTTGGACTTTGTCCAAAGGACGTTTTGTCATAAGTATGAACCAGCCTTTAATCAAGTTTTTACATAATGGGTGGATCCATCTAGCATAACAATTATAGAAATTTTTTGAGTCCGTGGCTCCATGAAATAAAATTTTGCCATGAAATGTTTAAGTGATTATAGAAATTTTTTGAGTCCGTGGCTCCATGAAATAAAATTTAGCCATGAAATGTGTAAGTGTTATGCAATTTTGTTAGAAGCTAAAGAATTAACAACATTGTCGAAAAAATGACAGGTATTTCTGTAACTTTTTTTTAATCCGTTTAGACTATTTTTTGCATTTTTGAGTAATTTAAAATTCTCCAATGTGAATTTCATGGGCTAATTAAAAAAACATTTTTGTAATGCTTAAATTCATACATAAAGCCACGAAAATTTTTTAAGGAAATGTATTAATATTTTTAGCACTTTAATTTTTTTTAAATGAATGAAAAACATGTAAGTTTTTTTTTTCGCAGCAGGACCCCCGGCCCATATTGTGTAATGCTAATGTATAGATCTATAGATAATGCTATACTTTTAACATTTTGAGATCCAAGGTGTGTCATTCCGCTCCATATTTTAGTTCCAATACAACTATGTATATCAAACAAACAAAAATAAAAGTTTACGTGTGAAAAAGATTTAATCTTCGGAAGAATTTTTGAGTTTTTTAAAAATTTAAAGAATGCACATAGGTTTAGTAAAGAAGTGTATGAAAATGTGGCTTTAGTAACAAATAAGCTAGAAAAGTTTTACGGATATCTAACAATTTATTATAGAAAATAAAATATAAGGCGTAACTTTTAGAATGTAAATCTTGTTTACCTTCCCCTTATTTACGTTCCCCTTCCCCTAAAAGTTTGCCGTTAGATTTAGGCTTTTGCTTATGGATAAATTTTAGCTAATTCACATTTTAGACTCCAAATTCCTCACTCTGTTGTTCCCAATTTTCGGCCCCAAGTTCCAGTTCTACGTTCCCTTGACTTAACCCAAATCTGTTTATTTTCTTCTGTTTAGTTATCCAAGAATCCATTATGCAGACTTGTGCACTGCCCCCCCGGGGTTTCATCTGGGGGGCAATTCCAAAACGGGGGGCTTGGGGGGCAACTTTTTTAAAACGGGGAGGGGCAATAAAACGTGGGGAGCAAGCAGGGGCGAAAAAAAAAGAGAAACAAAAAGAAAAAAGAAGGGAAAACTGAAAAAAAGGACAAAAAAAGCGAAAATAAGGTAAAAATAGGTCTAAAATGCCTTAAAATACATTGAAATAGGCTAAAAACTGCAAAAAAATTCGCGATGATGGCGTCATCATAGGTAAAAAATGGCGTCATAATTTTAGGGTACTTTTTCATTTTTTGGCGGGGGGCAATAAAACGGGGGGGGTGCAAATCCTCCAATAAAGCTGGGGGGATTTTCAGACCGTGCACAGATCTGATTATGTGGAAGTTTTTTTACAAAATTATACTCAAAACCTTGTATTTTTTTGAATTTCTGATTTGTATTTGTTTTATCAAAAACTAAACGGAAAAATAAATTATTATTTGTTTGTATATTTTTTTTTGTTTTTATTGGAATTCGTGTCAGTTTCAATTTCTTTATATCTTTTGTTTGTGTGATTGACAGGCAAAGTTGTTCAGGCAGAATGTTTGTAAAAAAACTTTCTTTTTTTAAACCGTTTAAAAGCTAATCAATCGTCGAATTAAAGTGTTTTAAAGGAGAACTTTTTCACTGATTGTTTTTAGCAAAGTAGCGTAAATTCGTAGTGGTAATTTGTCATTTTTTTGCATTTTATTTTTTTTAATGGAAACTGTGCGTGCACTTATATTTATTGTTCATTTAATAAGAACATAAAAATAATTTATATAATTTATAATAATGCATCATAAAATAATATTTCAAATTGTCCGTTTTATACACGTAGTTTAAGCTGAAATAAATTTTAAACTAAAAAAGGGCCAAACATGGCTGATCTGTTTGTTCAGGGAAGAAAAATAAGGGATCCTTTCTTTATAGGAACCAACGGCGATTTTAAAACACTAATATGCACAAATTAGCAATTCAAAAATTAAAAAATAAAATGAAAATAAAAAAATTTGCTGTTAATTGATAATTATTTCATAATCTCAAGTGATCATTCATTTAACACGTAAACAAACAACACTGTTGTTCATTTAAATATGGTCTGCAAATTTTATATAAAGATCTCTGCCTTTTTTATTTAAAACTTTATTGAAGTGTAAAGATGCCTAGTTTTCATAAGTCTTCCAGAATAAAAATGAGAACAAAAATCCTTAACTTTATTTTAAGTTAATCAATAAATTTTTTGTGAGTGGAGTGTACATACATAAATTTATGTTGTGTTTTGTATGTGTGTTAACCTAAATTTATAGTAAAGTCACACTGACAATAAAAAATGCATACATCACTCTGTATAATCTATCGGCTTTTGCTTGCTTTAAGAGACAATTTACATGTCATTACATATATTATTCAGTGAAATTAATTTTTCATGTCTACGTTTTCGTCGAATTTTTCAATCTATTTAAGCTATAATTGTAAGACATGTAATAATTTTGAAATATTAAAAGAGCTTCATTGTTGTGAACTTACTTGTTTACTGACTTTTTGACTTTATTTTTGTCTGATATTTTTCCCGAAAAGCCGTGTTTGATAAACAAAAACAGAACACGACGTTGTAAATAGCAAAGTGTGCGTGTCCGGGTCCTTTAAGTAAACCAAACCTAGCTGACTGAGTTATTTGTTCACGAAATAATAAGGGGGCCAATCAAAATATAAACAATTTACCACCACTTATATTTACCAATCCGAATCCACAAAGTTTTATAGCTAAATTATGATTGGATGATATATGTAAGTGGTGCTAAATTGCTTTAATTTTATTGGTTTTCTGTATTATGTTTAATCCCTTTTTTAAACCAAACGTCATATGCTAATTTCCTTTCGCCTTGACGCATTCTATAAATTACAAATATTAGCTTATACGTGTCATATTCAAAAGCCAAAAGCTTGAAATTAAGTTTATGTAATCAACCATATTTTTTTATTATTTAACTAATTTTAAAGTTATATAAATTATTGTCATAGAATTTGGTGATCGTATACATTGACAACTATGAAAATTCCGCGGCTGCTCGCTACTTTTCTGGTTATTTGCAGCTTAATTTGCATATCGGCTGCCTCTTGGTGTTATCGGCTAATTTTTAACTATAAGAAACAGGCGGGATGCCGCGCTGATCTCGAGGAAATTCTACTGGAGCGTAACCATTCCGACCATCAACACCTTCTGCGCTTCTATTGCAGTTGCATGGCGGATTTGTTGGAAAAAAACCACGTGTTTAGCTGCTTGGACCTCCCGGTTCTGAAAAATAAGTTTTGTTGTTCCCGAATCGATTTCTATTGCGAACACTACTTCCACACTTCGTTTGCACCTCGCTTAAACTGCTCCGCAGGCCCTTTCCCGGCGGGACCCGACTTTTTCGATTGTAAGTCCCTGCCCACTTTCCTACCGTCTACCGTAGTCGCCCAAACGAAATCGTCTGGCGGCGATGAGTACGCCGAGGTACCAGCGGTAGTCCACGAGGAGTCACTGGGCGAAACGGAGATGAAAAACAGTGCGCAACCGTCGGAGCTGAAAAACAACCGAATGATCGATGAACCTACATCGGCGGGAAACCGGGTTTTTAAAATATCAAAGCTGCATCTGACACTGTTATTGTTATTTTTCTTGTTATGTGGTCTTTAAAAATTGAAGCCCATATTCAAGTGACAAACGCTAATGAAGAAAACCATGAAATACTGTCACGAGTGACACAGAATTCAAAAACACAAATAAAATAGCGAACAAGGTGCTAAGAATAAAATTCGATGATCATAAATATATAATATGTTAGCGGACTATAAACATTTTAGCCAATCCTTCTGTGTTAAATTTTTAAAAAAGCTTTGTGAATCTTAATACTATTGGATTGAAACTCATTTTAACAGTTATGGTTTATTACTTACATCTAAAATATAGAACAGATGGAAAAACGGTGTTGAATAGTGAATCATATTCACCAAAAAAGTCACACAAAAAATTAATTCACATGATCGTATTTTTTAAAATAATTTTAAAAAAAGCTTATTGCAGTCGAAGTTAAAACAGAAGTCGAAATCGTCTAAATGTTCAACGATGTAGTTATTTTGACTGTAAAATTTAAATAATAAAAAAAGGTTCAAATGTATAAATACGGATGAGATTTTTGTAAATGTTCATTTCATGCTTGTTTTTTTGTATTTTAAAATCATTTCAAACAATTTATACAATTTTATTAAATATTTGTTATGTGTTAATTGTTTTTATAAATTTTGCGCAAATTGCTTTTGAAAGCGTCATCAATTATTTTGTGTGTAAAAGTCTGAAAACTCTTTGTAAAGTCTGAAAATTCTTTGTACAGAAAATTTTTAAGATTTATTACTTCAACACAATTTATTGATTGACCGCTTTCAAAAAATTTGATTTGTGATTTACAGTGTGATTTTGTGTTCCATCAAATAAACCTTAGATTTACTCTGATAAAAAACATTTCTTAGTCTAAAATCTCAGTAAAGGTTCAATCCGGTAAATAATCGATTTTTATTACCGCTTTTTTACTGGGTACTTTCATAACAAGAGTGCAACATCAACAAATACAGTTTACAGTAGGTAAAATATTTTAATTCTGCTTAACCGGAATAGGAAAATAAAAGATAATTAAAAGGTGCAGTCTAATTAATAACGTTTATAGAATAAGGTTTTTTTTATAATAAAACCTACAATAATAGAACTAGACGTATAGATGGTCCTATTCTCCAATATGTTCCGGTCTTTTCAAACGAAGAAAGCTCCGGAGCTCCACCTCTCGAATGACCTTCAAGCTTATTTAAGCTTGAAATATGTTTTAAGTTCTGCTATCTAGTTTTTAGGACTATTTTATATAGTTTTTAATAAATTTTGACCAAAAAGTTTTATGATAATACAATATATTGATTATTTATAAAATTAGTCAGAAACGGTCAGATCTATAGAAAACATCACCACTTGCAGCGTCAACAGCTGCAAAAGGTTTTTTAACATTTTTTTATTAGAAAATAAGCAAGTCAGGGTTTCAGCAAATATCATAAACTTATGTTTACACAATTTGTGACACGAGATTTCAATTCTTCCCATGAGTAAAAGATTAAAACTAATTTAATCACATTGCACTTTAAACCAGTAGCTACATGTATGCGAAGCAAAAAATATATAATACAGGAAAAATGAAACACTTAGAAGAAACCGCTTGAAAAACAAAGATACCATGGCATTTAAATTATACCTTGCAAGAAAAG
Source organism: Microlaimidae sp. YZB2_3 (assembly GCA_030248175.1). Lineage (NCBI taxonomy): Eukaryota > Metazoa > Nematoda > Chromadorea > Desmodorida > Microlaimidae > Microlaimidae sp. YZB2_3. The sequence goes on along the minus strand of JASAMX010018338.1, from coordinate 31,873 downwards.
CTAACATTTAAATAGTACTTTTGAACTTTTGGTACCATTCTTATAGGATCCTATTTAAATAACTATTATTCTGATGGGAGCCTATTTAAATGGGATCTTATTAGAATGGCAGTTATTTAAATGAAATTTGAGTATTGTAATAAGACAGTCAATAAATTTAGCTAATTTTTGTTCAAAATTTTTGGTTTTTGTTCTGTTTTTATGAAAGTTTTTTTTGTATAAACATTGTAGTTTGTGTTACATTATGTAAATTGTACAATAAATTTTCCTGTCTTGTCTTGAGATCCCATTTTAATGGTACCTTGAGTGAAAAAAATTACCAAAAAATTTATATATTTTTTTTATAAATACGCATTATTCTTTTTATTTGTTTCTTAATAGCTGGAACAAATAAACGATAAAGATTTTTTATGGAGAATCACGACGGTTAATTCGTCTGGAGAAATTGACAAAGACCGAAAAAAATGAAAAAGAAAAAAGTATTTAGAACCAACTGTTTTTTTAGAATAATTGTTTGATGTTTAATTCTCATTTTCGTGTATTAAGATCTTGTTTTTTTCGTTAAACAAAGTCATATACAAATTATTTTTAAATATTTTTAAGACTTTTGTGTACCTTGAATTAACTGTCGTGATTCTCTATAAAAAAAGTTTGAAATTGTTTTTTCAACAAAACACAAATAACACAATAACAAGAGTTTATTTAATTAAACCAAAATTATCATACATTAATACATTAAATTATTTTGCTAAACACAGAAAGTTTTTAAAAAATAACACTGAACAATTCATAGATTTTTGTATATTTTTTATTATTTTTGTTTCTAGTGCACCCTAAGTTCCACTGTTTTAAATTGTGATTTGTAACATTCAAAATATTTTTTTGTATCTGCGTAGCTCCTGGGCTTCTAAGTTCTATTCTTTAAATAAGTACTAAATCTCGAAATATGTTTTAAATTACATAGTTAAAAACTTTAAAAACTACGTCTAACGTTCTAAAACACAAATTCCATCAAGAAGCGTCAAGTACAAAAAATAAAGTTTTTGTATATAAACATCTCAATAATTTTATTTTGGAATAATTTAACACTTTCCAAACGGTGCAAATTTTTTAATAATAACTAAGATTACAACTTTTTATTAAAATCGGTTCATAGATAGGGGTTTTTGATTTTTAAGAATCGGAAACAGTCAGTTTTTAATTAATTGGAATGGCTCAAACATTACTGAAACTGTAACGAAAAAAATAACTTGAATTTAACTTCAACTTCAAACCTGTTTTTTTATTTTTATGATAATATGTGCATAATAAAAGGTACAAGAAACTTACGTAATTTTCAGGACCAAAGCGAGCGGTTTTGAAATAATATATTAAAAAATTTTTAGTCCAAATAATTGGGAAATATTTATTTTTTTAAATGCATTCGGTAGATTTTACCAAAATATATGTTCTTAAACTTCCTAATTTTTTTTGGTTCTTAAATTTATTTTTTAAATATCACCGATCATCACCGAAACAATTAATTCTGCAGGCGTTACTGTTGACGTATTACACAAAAACACCAATTTAATTGACAAATAAGACAGATTTCCATTTTTAAAAATATAATGTTATCCGATTTAATACAAAAGTTTATATACAATCTACACCACTCAGATTCTTAACGATATTAAAACAATGTAAAACTAAGCTTAAAAGACGGAGATTCCAACACAAATTAAGACGCACCAATAATATCAAAGTTAACCATATAAAACAGACGGATTTTAATAATATTTTGCAAAAAAATAGGCTAAGAACAGAACGCTTACATATTAAATTTGGTTCAATTTTTACCTGTAATGATTAAATCGGACAATTTTTTCAAAAAAAATTGCCTTATTTTGTGTGTTCTTTTTTTTAAATCCAACACTCCTTATTTTTTTCGCAAAAATTTTGTCCACACTGTAAATTTAGAAAGACTAAAATAGTGTAATTTGTCTTGTTTTCAGTTCAAAATGATGGTTTATAGTTCAAAATTAACCTTTGACTTTAAATCACAGCAGAAATGAAATATAAAAAACCCATACCGTAGCCGACTTCTTTTTGGAAAAATTACTGGTTTGGTTATTACTGGTCGAATTAAACGAAATTTAAAATTTAAGCCTTTGACTATCTAATTTCCTTTTGTTAAAATCTATCACTATTAACGAATTTGATTTAGTAAGAATACCCGTCTTTTAAACAAAAACAATTGATCTAAAGTATGTTGTTGATATAAAAAATTGTTGTTTCATGTTGCTGTTTTTATTCTTAATTTTTAAAAAAATTTAAAAATTTTTAAAGCATGGTAACTTTTTTCTGTCCTTAAAAAACAGTTAGGGTAACTGAATTAATTTCGGCCACCTTTTTTAATATTTTTTGGATAAGTTTTTTCTGGTTTTTCCAATCGACCCAAGATTTGGTCTAAAAATCAAACGATAGCTATTTTTGTTATTCCAGTGCACAATTTTAAAATTATGTTGCACTTAAAGATCAATAGGGGTTTAAAGTCTTTTTTTATAGTGGGTGAAATTAAGGCGCGAACCATTAACTTCGGCCACCTAGAAAAAACTTGCTATAACTATTGCCAAAACGATCAACAAAAATTTTTAAAGGTTGCAAATTTATCCTTAGGTATTGTTCTTAGTAAATATAACTTAATTTTTTCCCGTTTGCAAACTTTAATACTTATTAGCAAGACTTTAAATAATTATGTCAAAACCTTAAAATAACAAGTTTTAATAACCTGTATTTTTTGTTGAATTTTTTTTGGCTAAGGAAAACTTCAAAAAAAAGGCAAACAAGAAAAAAATTTTTTTAAAAATACGGTAGTACGATGATATTTGAAAACGGCAAAAAATGGCGGGTTTTTTCACCTAAATTTTAAGGTGGCCGAAATTAACGGAATCTTAAAATGCGCAGTTAGTTAAACGCATTGCAAAGTGATTTTGAAGAAAATGTCAAAACGTGAAATTAGCAATTTTGAGCTTTAAATAGAAGTTATTTTAAGGTTATATAGTGCTTCGTTCTAAATTTGATGCTGTTTAAACACAAAGCAAAAATTAAGAAAATCACAAAAAAATTTACTTTTTTATGAAAATGTTGATAATGCAGAATAATACAAATATTAAACTTTTGCAAAAACATTTTATTCAACATTCATCCCGTCACTTTTGTGCTAGTTCTTTTGTGCTTTAAAAACAAACCTATTTTCTAACACCCTAAATTGGTGGCCGAAAATAAGGCCTTGCCGAAATTAAGTCAGATACCCTATGTGTCGTCACATTTGTACCTTGCCATAAAAAATACGATTATGGTTATCTTGTCTCCATAGGAAACGTGACTACAAGATTGTTAAGCATGAGTATGAAACGGCAGTAAACCTTTATTATGAAAAGAAAGAGCAGCAAGTTGTAAATTCAAATTCCTTAAACGATTTTTATAAGTATATAAATTCAAAACTTAAATGTAAAACACCAGTTCCACCTTTGGTTAAAAATAAGCACTAAGTATGCAGTTGAGAATAATGAAAAGGCTAAATTGTTAAATGAATTTTTCGCGTCAGTTTTTACAACGGACAGTAATATAATTCCAGACTTTCCAATGCGCGTTAATGAAAGCGTAGCACTTCATTTTGTTAATTTTTCACGAAAAAGTCATTAAAGCTATACGAAAATTATCATTTAAATTACCTCGTGACAACTCCTGACAACTTTCCAGCACTTTTCTTGAAAACTTTAGACACTGAGGTTGCATATCCGCTCTCGATTTTGTTCAAAATGAGTTTAAAATCTGATATCCTTGCAGATGTGTAATTAATGGCAATAGAAATACCCACTGTCAAAAAAGGTATATCCTTCTTCAAGAAAAATTATAGGACAATTTCGCTCACATCAAATTTATGTGAATTAATGATGAGAGCTAAGCCAAATTTAGAGCTTATGGAATCAACTATGAGTTACTAAACTGGATATCTGTTTTTTATCAAACGGAACACAACGGGTCTTGGTAAACGATTCCTACTTAGATCACATAAAAATAAACCTGGTGTGCCGCAAAGCTCTGTAATTAGGACTAATACTGTTTGTTATATATATAAATGATATTGTCGATTGTCTTGAAGGTTCATGTGAGATCAAATTGTTTGTTGATGATGGGAAGATATATGAATCTCGTGCCAATAATAACACAATTTAGAAAAACAATTTAGAAAACAGTCTTAAATAATAATAAAACAGTGCCAATAAGAACACAGTGCTAATTTGAAAAACAGTCATAAATTTTTTGCAAATGGGCAAAAAAGTGGCAGCTAAATGTGGCTGTCACTAAAGGCAATGTCTTGTCAGTTGGAAATTTATTTATTCCACAAAAAACGTACTCATTGTCTGGAATAAATATTAAGCCTGTTAATAAAATACGAGAACTCGGTATATGCATTACAAGTGATTGAAAGTTTTTACAACACTACGTTAATATTCCTAGTAAAGCTTATTGGACGTGCTTCATTAATACTACGTTGCGTTATAAGTGATAAACCGTACTTTTGAGTTCGCAAGTACAAAACTTACGTCAGACCCATTCTGGAATCTAATAGCCTAGTGTTTAATCCATTTTTAATTCAAGACATTAAATGTATAAAAAAGTACAAAAGTATTTTACCTGAAGAGTCCTTCAAAAATGCAAATTACCTAAATCAGAATAACCAATTAGGCTTAAAATGTTATTTTTGGATACATTGGAACTTCACTGAATTAAATTATATATGTGTATGGTTTACAACAATATTGTTCACGGGTATGTGGACTTATCTTTTAACGATTTTTTTACATATGATAATAAAATGTATAATACCTGGGGCCACATATACAAGATAAAATAATGATACATATAAACTGATTTTCCGCAAGCATACATTTTCCCAACGTTTTATTGGTGTTTGGAATTCATTAAACAATAAAACTGTATGTACAATATCATTGTCATCGTTTAAAAAATTACTTGACAATTGTGATCTTGATAAATATTGTTCTGTTTACTAGGCGGTAACATTAGGGTGGTGTATAATGCCTTTACTTGGCTTTTTGTCGTTGGTAATTTTCACTAATTGACAAATAAAATTTATTCAATTCAATTTAATTTAATTGTCATTATGGAAAACTTAGACTTAAATTTTTTAAGACTAGCGATTTTTTATATACCACAATTCTCAACAAGATATACGAAGCACTCAAACTTAAAATGGCAATTTCAACTGTTACGCAAGTCGTTTGTATAATTAAACGTTTGATATTATAATGCCCTACAAAAATAAAAATAAAAGAAAAAATCACATCGTGAATATTAATAAGCGTCTTCCTTTATATTTTGTTAATTTTTCAACGTTTAAGGCGAAAAAGAATCTTCTTTTTCATGCTATAGAATTTGTGATAGTGAGGTGATTATAGTCTGGATTGTTAAAACACAATGATTTCCGTCGCGGGCGTTATTAACAGTATTAAAATGATTTTTACACTCTACTGCACGCACATCGACTGTTTTATCTTCTATCAGAGTTATTTAAACAAACTCAATTTCCTTAACCGGAAAACTTAAAAATTCTAAAATAGGTACAATTTCGGAAATAACAATCCTTTTTTAAAAAATTAATTCAAAGCAAGTATATACTAAAAATATTTAGTATATTATATTGTATGATATTTTGACTTCTGTTAAAAAATGGGTTAACATTTTAGAAATTGTATTTTTAGTAAAAAGAACTTCAGGTGCCGATTGAAAAGTATTTTTAATCAACATCTCACACCGAATAGAAAGCTTAAAAATCAGTATTTCTGACAATGCAAAAATCTCTAAAATCGGATATCTCCAACATATATTTTCGATTTTATTTTGTTTTAAAACCTTTCTTCAAACATAAAAATAAAATTCTGTGATTGCATATAAATGTGTTTTTTTAAGCAACCTTCGAACAGGCGTTTTTTGCGTTTGTTTTTTTTAAAATGATTTTAAGAAAAGTGCAACATAATCTGCGAGATAGTAAAATATCACAGCTCACTTCAAAAAAAAAATTAACATCAAATCTACATCCCCACCCCTTATTATTTAAAATTACAGTGACAGTAAAAACCCTCGGGGACTATTATAAAACGATGTAAAATGAATTGTTCGTGGCAAATTTTGTCTTATTTTAATATACAAGTATTCATATAAATTAATGTTGAAGAGGGTTTAAAAATTAAAATCGCCCACCCTGCACTTCGGACTATCTATCCCAAGTCGTTTTCAGCCTTGATCTAACCTTGAATAGCGTCGAAAAATTAATTTAATAATTATGGTGTCAGCTTTTTACTTTTTTCTCATATTTTTTTTCTTTCCTGCCAAAGGTAATTAAATTATTTTTTTACAATATTTGTTTAAATTAAAAAGACTTTTTAAAATATACACATCCGTAATAAGTAACTACTGTTGCATTTATATCTTTGAAATTAAATTTCTGTATTAATCCTGTTCAACCATTTATAAAATACAAACAAAAATATTTATGGAACAAGAAAGGCTTTATTTTAGTTCAACCATGAAACATATCAACTGTTAAATTTTTCGGCAATAACATAAATTGAGTTTGAAATGAGTATAACTTTTAAATCTATAGTAAACTAAATTCCGTATCCAAGCAATTTCTTACAAGCATATTTTTTATTGTTGGATTACGTTTAAAGAAATTTAAAGAAAAGTTAAAGAAATTCAAAAAAAAAAAAATAGTAAATATAAAATTAATCTAATATTAAAATCTCAAAAAGCCAATCATACCTAATGCATACGACGGTAAATTTGTTTGGAATTCAAAGACTGAATTTAAGACAAGTTAGGCTAAAATAAAACTTTTTAGTAAAAATGATAAAGCGACAAATATGGTAATTTTAAAGCTACGAATAAATTTTAAAACACGAAAATAATAAGAAAAACGCCTAAAACTTTGGTAAGGTTGGACATAGGAGAGAACAAAAGGTACATTGTTAGAAGATAAAAATTCTTATCTCGTAACAATGTACCTTTTATCCTCTCCTATGTCCAACCCTACCAAAGTTTTACGCGTTGTTCTTATTATTTTCGTGTTTTAAAATTTATTCGTAGCTTTAAAATTACCATATTTATCGCGTTAACATTTTTACTATAATGCATAAGAGTTTATAACCAATACTGGAAATAAATATAGCGTATTTAAATTTTAAAAAGCATAAAAAGAATGTGATATTTGTGAAAATTTTTTGTTAACAGTTTTCTTAACCACATTGACACCATTTGTTATACAGCAGAAGTTGAAAACCTATTGGCATATCATTTATTTTGCTAAAACATCGCAGCCATGTTATTAAAACACGAGATTTACTTGCATCAATTTCTTCCTACTTTTTTATTTATATATAATTTAAAAAACTGCAATTTACCTTATATTTAACAAGCCTTTAAAAATGCTCTAAGAATAGAACAGGAAAAAGAGGCGATTTTTCCCCGGGCGTATGTTTAGACAGAAAAGATGTGAACTAGTCTGAGATGGGCATTATGTGGACTATAGAAAATTTGCATTCGGTTTGGGCAGCTGCTCACTAAATAAAAGTTTCTACCATATGTAAATGATTTGTTTATACATTGATCTAATCACACAGCACTGTTGCATTTTTTTTTAGTTTGATGAAATGTCAATTGAAAAAATCAAACTCACAGCAATCTTTGAAAAGCGCGAAATCGCCGCTTTTTCAATTAGAAGGTTATATTTGTAAGAAGCAACTACAAATTTGAAAAAATGGCGATTTCGCGCTTGTCAAAGATTGCTGTGAGTATGATTTTTTCAATTGACATTTTATCAAACTAAAAAAATGCAACAGTGCTGTGTGATTAGATCAATTTATAAACAAATCATTATCATATGGTAGAAATTTTTATTTAGTGAGCAGCTGGCCAAACCAAATGCAAACTTCCTATAGTCCACATAATGTCCATCTCAGCCTAATCCACATTTTTTCTGTCTAAACATACGCCCGGGGAAAAATCGCCCCTTTTTCCTGCTCTATCCTTAGGACATTTTTCAAGGCTATTCTACCATTTGTTTTGAATTAAATTAAAAAATAGCCTAATAAACTATAGTTTTAGCTGCGCAATGACATATGTTTATAATCATTCCGTTGCCGAGATATACTTTTTTAAATAAAAAATAATAATAATAAGAAGAAGAATTTAAATAACAAAATTTACCCACGTTGTTTAATTATAGTTAGTGCGGTGCAGTGGCGCTCCAAACAAAGTTTACCTACGTTCTCTAAATATAGTTGGCGCGATGCCGTGCGCCAATGATTGCAATTATAATTTTCAAAGTAAAAATAATAATAAGAAGAAGATGATGACATGAATTACAAAATTTACTCACGTTCTCTAAGTATACTTGGCGCGGTGCCGTGGATTAAATTGCAGTGTGGCACCCCCGCACCACCGATGATTGGAATTATATTTTTTGAAATATAAATAATAAAAAGAAGAAAAAGATGATAAACATGAATTACAAAATTTACCAGGTGCTTTAGTTATAGTTGTCGCGGTGTCGTAAGGCTAAATCGCAGTGGGAACTCCCGCGCCACTGATGATTGCAATTATTTTTTTGGAATAAAAAAATTAGAAGAAGAATTTGATGAACATAAATTACAAGTTTTATCCAGATTCTCTGATTATAGTTGGTGTGGTACCGCAGGGTTAAATCGCCACGTGAACGATTAAGAATATTGATTTTAAGATAATGAGCGTTAGAATTATAATAATAAATAGAAGATAAACATAAATTACTTAAAATTTTCCCAATGTTCTCTAATTATAGTGTGCTGTGGTGCTGTGGGTGCCGTGGGGCTAAACCGCCGCGTGGCGCTCCCGCGCCACTGACACATTATTATTTTTTTATAAAATTTTGAATTAATTTTGTCATCAGTAATGTAAGAATTAAAAAAAGTACTGTTGTTTTCGCCGTTTTCCGCGCGGTTGAAGCAGATGGCGCTGGGAACTGGTTCGGTTTCTGCCACCAATTAAAAGCGGTCTGCTTTTTTGTGCGGTTTCTATGAGGGACTGTTCGTTGTCTGCTCTGTACAATCCTTATTGTTGCCAAAAGGCTGTTATAGTGCGGTTGGGAGCTTTTATTTCTCTATTTTTTCAATTTATTATTTTGATCAATAAATCGACAACAAGGACCTAAATGAAAAAAGTGGCTCCTAAGAAAGTTGCGTAATTCTTTCTTCTTTCCAAAGAGCCCATGTTTATTTTTGATCAATCAGTAACGAAGGAGGAATATTGATTTTAAGAATTGAGCATTAGAATAATAATAATAATAATAAGAAGAAGAAGGAGATCTCAAAATCTCAAAATTTATCCACGTTCTCTAATTATGGTTGGCGTGGCGCCACGGTGCTAAATCGCCCCGTGGCGCTCCCGCGCCACCCATGATAACCTATTAATTTATTACTAACTTCATTAATAACGCGGATTTCAGTATTGTGCTGCGTGAGCAGAGGGAGCAGCGGGCAGTACAATAAGGAGATATACCTGTGCGAACCCACTCACGGGAAGATCCAAAAGGCCCTGGTGGATCTGCGGCAGAATTTGGGCAACTGCCCCCCGCTGACCACGACACCACCGCCCCCACCGCCCCCACCGCCACCACCGGCGCCACCGGCCCCCACATACATTCTCGCCATACCGGAAGAACTCCCAACCGGTCAACTAGGCACTGCAGAGGTATATAAAATAGGGTGACTGACTTAAAATCCGCCAGGCCTTAAACTCAGCCACCGGCTGTTATTTTTGTCATGCGTAAAATTTAGCGCAGAAAAACGAATATACGCATGGGGCACCACATCAACTTTGATAAAAATTTTAGAAAATTCGAACTTTTATCGCAAAAAACAATTTAAATAAGACGAAAAAAACTGTGCATGATTTGCATATACCAAGGAGAACTACTGTCCTATCGCAATTCGTTTTACTGCAGTAAATATTAACCAAATTTTATTTTATATTATTAACCATTTTCTTGGTCGTGCAGCCTTTCCTGTACGAACTATACGTAAGTCTGAGAAGCTTATATGCTTTAGCTCACTTTTAAGCAATTGAGTAATTTGTTGTTTTTAATTTAGCTGACTCATGGACTACCTCCTCAACCACCTCCACCTCCCCCACCACCAGCACCACGTCCTAATATACCATCAGAACATCTGGAATTGCTAACAGGCGTGAATGAACCATCAGCACCGGTAACATGTTTTTAAATCAAATCAATTTTTGTTTTTATCACATAAAACTGTAACGATAACATAACATACAACGATAATTTTTTTTTTAGAAATAATAGCTAATGTCTTTCTTGTTCTATCGTTCCTCATTTTTGAGGATTTGTTGCATTTTTATTTTAAATCAGCCATTGGTTTTTTACAACTAATAGTTTGTTAGTTAAAAAACCCATCAAACTTTTATAAAATTAAAAGAGGAATAAAAGTAAGTGTTGAGTAAATTTTAAAAGTAAATATTGATATTTATATATACAGAAAAAAAAGTTTTTAATAAATTCCATTTGAATAGTATGTACGGTGTTATTTACTAGAATTCCACATGTTTTGATCAAATTCTAATATTTGCGATGATTGTTTAATAATATCCACATTAAAAATCTTCAAATTAAGAACAAATCTAATTAAAGCCAATGTCTTTCAGGCTGAAATTAAGGGCGGACCGTTCTCCGCCAAGAAGAAATAAACAATAACGCGCAAACCAAGAAAATTAAAAAAAATTAAGTCTTAGTAGTAATTTAACCAATAATTATTTAATTGCATCACGTGTTCCACTGCGCGTGATATTTTCTCGGAGAACGAGTGGTTACTCGATCACCCTTACAATTTCACCCTGATAGAATTCATCTTTAGTTCAGTGTTTTCGCAAATCTTAAAAGGGTAAATTTATTTTTCGGAAAAAAATTAATATTTTATAAATAAATCATAATTATATTATAAGTTTTTCGCATTCTTGTGTAAGGTTATTTTTTAACACAATTTTTACTTTAAGGTAGTTTCTGGTATTGTGGATCCTCATTCTCCAGTTGTAATTAGGTGACGTACAATACTTCTTGTTTTCACAAAAAAACTTAAAAATTGGCATTTTTAATAAAAGGCCATTAAATTTACATTTCTTATCAAATAACGTTACGAAAATTAATTTTAAAACAAAAAATATCTTAATTTTTAAAATAAAAATTTTAAAAGAAAATTAAAAAAAACCTTTTGCAGGCCACATTTGCCGATCTGTTAATATAGAATTGCCTGCTACTATGTTAACTTAAAATAAATATCTGCAATAAAACTTAATTTGAAAGTCATTTATCACACCGGAAGTTATGACCAAAACGTTTAAAATCTGTTTGAAAAACAAGAAGTTGGTACGAACACAATAATCAGTCCCGGTCCCGATTCAGTTTCTGGAGTTTTGGAGAGCGCTTTAATAAATTGTAAGTTCTTTAAAGGAAGTTTTATTGTCTCGCACAGGGTATTCGATACCCAGGGTCTTCTTGCGCATGTTCAGTACTTCTCGTGTTTGTTGCATTAGCTTAGATTTGCCGGATAAAGGAAGATCAGAAAATTTTTTCGCACAATTTTTTTACTGTAATTAAATCAAAATTTAGAAATATGATGTGACGACCCATAACTTGATGCGCGATAAGATGTCTTGTTTTTTTGCAAATAAAGAAAAATACCCAAAAATACCCGGGACTCGAAACCGGGTTTCCTTTCCCTGACTTCCAGGCCTGTTCTTCTCAGTCCGGTCTACTACCACTGCATCATACGGACTGGTTGTGATTTATTTTACGGCGTCTCTTATATTCGCCAGCAGTTGTGAGTCATCACTTCGGGAGGGGACGTTCCACCTCACATAATAAAAAAATCGCCCTAAAATGTATGTAATATATTATATACAATAAAAACTTGCATATTAGAATTTCCTAATTACACTACTTTAACTGCACATAAAAAATTAAAGACTTGAGCAACACTTCAGGATGCAGTTACGAAATACCCATATAAATGTGTTTTTTAAAGAAACTAAATAATTTTTTTAAGGAAACTAAATAATTTTTTTAAAGCAACTAAATAATTAATTTTAAAGAAAGTTATCAGTTCTTAACTCAGCATCAATAAAAACTCATTAAACCTTTCTTTTTTAATAAAGAAAATTAAGACAACTAAAAACAAACTAAAAAGCCATTTTGATGATGTCACAAGATGGATAAGATTTTTAAATGCAATTTTTTGCCTCACATTAAATGCATAAATCAAATTATTTTAGCTGTGATTGGACCGCTTTCTTCAAACGCAATAGTTGCTCTCAGAGGAGGAAAGGGTAATTTTTTTATATTTTGCATTATGTTTCTTAATATGATTGTTTAATTATTGCTAAAATATATGATTTTATCGCTCTTTATTTTTTTGGTTTTTAACATTTTTTAATTTTTTTTTTAAATTTAAATCTATCGTTAAAGAAATTTACCTATATATATATAAATCATGTTTATGAAGTCAATTTAATTCAATCCATTAAATTCCGTGAAGTTAAATATTATGCTGCGTATAACAGCACCGGCTGAGGAGAATGCCTTAAGGTAGAACTTCACAGTTTTGAACACTTGGACTACAAGTCGCATATCATCATAAATATTAATTTTTGGCCCATAAAAGTGGGGTGCTATAAAAAGTTAAGACTCTGTGCTATCCAGTGGTTATAAAAACATCACCGAAAAGTTTGTCCAGTTCGCAACAGATGTCTATGGATTCTACTTCTGAAAACCACAATAAGGCTTTTTAAAAAAAAATTAATTCGTTATTTTTGGGCGCAATTTTATAATAAATTAGGGTAATATAACGGGTAACTTTCATAGGTAGTTTGGGTTCAAAATGATCTCAGGATTTTTTTTAAATTGCAAAAAAGACTTTTATTACAAAAATATATAGTAAAAAAATCCTAAAGTCCTTAAATCGTTTATAATTAAAAAATGGTAAAAGCCTATATCTAACTATTTCCAAACTTTCATTTACAAATAAAGAATCAATTTTTTTTAATTTTCGTTTAATTTTTTTTAATTGACGCCGAGAAACTACATTTTGAACCATTCCTTTAAAAGTTGCTGTTAATTGAAAATTTCAGCTGACCTAGTAGCCGAGTGGTTAGTTTGTCGGGCTCGGATCCTCGGAACCATGGGTTATATTTTTAACGCCGAAAAAAAATTTTTTTTTAATTTTTAGCTTTTTAATTAAAAAAAAATGTTTTATTATTTAATATACGCTAAATAGAAAATGAAAAAAATTGAATATTTTTGGTAATAAACTTTATTAATGTTTTGTATTTTTGACATGTATTTTATTGATGTTATTTTATGATTGTGGACGATAACATTTTTTTTACAGAAAAATGATTGTCAAAAATTGAATCAGCAGGTCAAACTACGTATAGTAAGATGTAATTCAAAAACGATCTGTCGTCAAAAAAAACTGTGAAGTTCTACCTTAAGGCAAGATGATTGGGCCTTCAACAAAATACAATCTTATGGAATTTCCTTTTTAAACTTTTTAAATTCAATTATTATTTTTAAATGTGATAAAAATAGCTGATTAGAAGTTTTTTGTGGGCAGATTCAGTCCACAAAATATGTTAAGCCAAGGGTGTCAAGCACATCACATCACACCACGTTTTTTAATCTGTCAATTTACTTTCTACATGTGTGTTTTAAATTTCGGCTCATTATTACGTTTGTAATCTAAAAAAAACCAGGAGTAACACGGAGAAACATCCAAAATATATATTAATAAATACAATATAATATTATATATTTTTAATTAATTTAACTTTTTGTAGAATCCTGAGAATTTGTTTTTAATAAAATATTTTTCTAGGTGTTACTCTAAAAAATAGGGTTGTTTTTATGTTTTAAAAAACAACGTGTTTCTTCGTCAGGACTTTTTTATAAATGTAAATGCGGAAAAAACTTTAAATAGAGGAAAGTGTATAGTAAGTGAAAAAACTCCCTGACAAAAAACACTTAATTTTTTTAAAAGATAGAAAAATAAATCTATTTTAACCCCTATGAGAATAAAACTTAAAAAAATTGTCTTATATGTTTTGTCAAAGTATAGATAGGATATATAGAATTTTCTAATAATAATTCCCTAAAGGTAATAATAATCACATAAAAAGTCACACTGATCTCAACTGCGGATTTGAGACGGAATGCTGTTGGCACAATGTGGAAGGTGGGGCGGACGATTTGGAATGGGCCATCGTAAACGAACAGCCGAATCCCCAAGCATGGACAACCAAACTCAAGTCTGGTGTGGCGCCTTGTAAGTTGTTTTTTTATTGAATGATCCTATATTGGTTGGCCTGGAAAAAAATTATGACATCTTGACAGCACTAGCAATAGGAATAAATATTTGCTAAAAGCCAATTACAAATATTATTATTTTTTATTATTATATTATTTTTTATTAATATTAATTCTTATTCTTTCCTAAAACCAATCAGAAAACTATGACTGACTATATTGAAACACAGGTCTTGTCAATTTATCTTAAAAATTTGACATCAAGTTATTCACCTTTAGGTTAAGCTGTTATTGTTTGGCTCGCTCTATGAAAAGTTTTTTTTATAAACAAATACACTTTGATTGGTTGTTTTTCTATTAACACTTTGATTCGTTGTTTTTCTATTAAATGCGGCAAAAAGCTTACGCCTCATGTGACTGAGGTGACGGCATAATTTAAAGTAAAATAACAATATCGATTTTTTGCATGTTTAAAATTCAATTTTATCTGTTGTACTCAATTAGCCATAGTACCTAAGCCGTTACGATTTCACGTAATCTATTAAATTCCACAAAGTTGAAAAGGTTTTGTTGTCTATATGTCAAATTAATGTAATGCTTCATGTGAGACAGTTCCATGTTTAAATATCTTTTCCTTGCTAATTCATAAATTCTAACATGATGGCTGCGCTTATAACAAAAATCATCTTTAAAATTTTGTGAATTGTGATTTAAGTAATATTTTTTAGCTGGTCATTACGCAGTCACTGCAGGAAATGCGGCAAATGCTAGAAATTCAATTCTATATTCTTTTCTGGTCAGTTGTCCTGTTTTGTGTCAAAATGGTCCTGGACTTCTTTCATTTGAGTAATTAATGGTTTCAATTAAAAATTTCAAGCGTTGAATTAAAGCTCTATAGTATATAATAATGTTTGCGGCCAACCAAGTCTTCATTTAAACTGGGTCAGGACCGTCTGGTACGCTTCTCGCCTTGCTAATCGCTTCTTCTCATTCTGGGAAAAGATTACCCACTGCTACGGGGTTCGCCCAGAGGACCTCTGGTTCCAGAGTCGTGTTTATATAAGTGAAAAGGTGTGTGTGTGTGTTTTCGTTTTGCATAACATAAGGTTTGTGTGGTTGTTTTGTGTGGTGGGTGTGTTGGGGTTGGTGGGGGGGTTTTGGTTTTTGGTGTTTTTTTGTGTGGGTTTTTTTTTTGTTGTGTTTTTGGGGTGGTGTGTTTGGGGGGGTTTTGTGTTTGGTTTTTGGGGGGGTGTTTGTTTTTTTTGGTTTGTGGTTTTTTTTTTGGGTTTTGTTGGTGTTGTGTGTTGTGTTTTTTGTTTTTTTGTTTTTTTTTTTTTTGTTTTTGTTTTTTTTTTTTTTTTTTTTTGTGGGTTGTTTGTTTTTTTTTTTTGTTTTTTTTTTTTGTTTTTTTTTGTTGTTGTTTTTTTTGTTTTTTTTTTTTTTTTTTTTTTTTTTTTTTTTTTTGTTTTGTTTTTGTTGTTGTTTTTGTGGGATTGTTTGTGTGTGTCTTTTTTGTTTTTTTTTTTTTTTGTTTTTTTTTTTCCTTCATATATGTTATGATATATACGTTATGTGTTGTTTTGATATATCTGCAGTGTACTATATGTTGAATAGTGTGGGTGATAGACAGGAGCTTTGTGGGGCTCCTATTTTGATGATTTTTTGTTTGGATTTGTTTTTGTTGAATGTGGTGTGTGCTTTGCGGCCTTTTATGCAATTGTTTATAAATTTTGTAATTGTTGCTGGTACTTGTGCGTTTGTGAGAGTGTGTGTATGAGTGTGTGGTGGTTCACAGTGTCAAAGACTTTGGAAATTGTGCAGTGGGATGGATTTTGCTTGTTAAAACCTATAATTATCTAAGCAATCATCTTTAAGTTTTGTTCTAAAATTCTTTTAATTTTTCCACAATATTAAAGCAGACCCATGTACGAGTTTATTAAAAACAATAAAAAATTTTTAAAAACGTTACAAAAATCTCATAGCACAACCGTGTAACTGTGAATCTGTAAAAATATTATAAGAAATTAAAAATGTTAAAAATTAAATTCACAAAACAACCTCAAAATAATTAAAATTCTAAATTTTTGAAAATCAAAGCCAAATAAAATGTTAGCAAAAAAATTAAAACCTATCTTGTGGAGTCTTACCACCATACCATTGTTTATTTACTTTATTAACAGAATGTTAAACTTCTCGTTTTTTACTTTGATATTAAAAATTAATCAATATACCAACAGTGTATTACTTTTATGAAATCATAAAAGATTATTTTATATATAACTTTTAATTCATTTGTTTCAGTAATATAGTAAAAAATATTCTGTTACATGTTTGTGAAAGAAATGGTTAGGCATTTATTTTATTTTGATTTTTTAATTGAAAAATTAAAGTTTTTTTTTATTTCTGAATACAATAAAAACAAACAGAAAATCCACGGTTCAAATTATTATTGTATAGTATTTTACTATAGTGGCGCAATGACCGTACTCTCGTGTGATGCTTAGTGTTAAGCTTTCCATAAGCTATACCTATTTTTGTAGAAAAAGTTTTTATTTGTTTGTGCAGTACGAAATATAATCATATAAAACTTATGGTATTTGGTTGTGAGTCAGTCTTGATTTTTGGCCTTCATTTAAGCCAAATACAAAAACATTATAAGTCTACAAAATCGCATAAATACCGTTTAGTAACTGGGTGACGGATGGAGTGTCCGTAGACGTGTGCACCCTGCCGTTGGACGAACAGGAGTTCAATTTCTGCCACAGGGTCGAAGGACGGGAACCCACACGGCAAACCGTTGAAATACCACCTCAACTCAAAGAGTTCGTTGTATGTTTAGCTCATTTTTGTTATTGACAAAAAGTTTCTTCACTTCACTGTATACAGGAAGGTGAACAACATCAAATATTGTGTGACTATTATGTTACAATTTTTTTATATTTTTAGTCGAAAAAAATGAAACAAAATTATGTGGCACGGCTATATGATTAAATTTTTTTATTTAATTATTCCAAAATTTTAATATTATTTCTACTGGAAGCCAACAATTCATTTAATTATAAAAAACAGTTTATATATTATCAAGAATATATAATATTATGTATTCTTGATATTATTTATTTAATTGTAATTTATTGACTTATAAACGAATTTGTCGCGCAATCTTCATCAATCAGACGAAACAAAACAATAAAATTTAAAAGCGCAAAATTAATTAAAAACAAACGAAATATAAACAATATAAAGAGCAAATAGGATTAAACCCAATATTATGGCTATAAGCTGGCTTATATTCTGCGTTCTCTGTTACTTTTGGTTTTAAATTTAAGTGTTTTGGTGTTCTAGATTTTTTATTCGTCTGATGACGATGATGAATTCGCGATAGATTCGAAGCGTTATTAAAAACCATGTACTTAATAATCATTAAGATTATTAGTCAATGTTTTATAAAAACCATCATAAATTGAAAGTTTATTATGATGAACCTCATAAACAACATTAGTAGAACCTAAATTGTGGACATTAAACCTTAGTTAAAACCTTAAACTTAAGCTTAAATTTATCATAATAAATTTTTATTTAATAGTACGTGTTTTTGAACAATGCCGCTTATTAACGCTATGTTTAGCTGGTGATAGCCGCCAACGAGTTCCAGCAGGCTGAGTCTTTGGCTGCCGTTGACAACATTCAGTACATCGCTGACGTTTGTTCCTCCGTCCCCCTTCCCAAATCCGTTGTCCAAAAATCCGGACTACCCGAGGGTGCCATCCAGCTCCGTGCCGACTCTCGCGCTAACATCAACAGCGTTCAAAACCCCGTTGACGATTCCACGCCGGAAAAACCTCCGACTTTTCCGCCTCCGCCTCCGCCTCCGCCCCCGCCTAAGCAATTCTTACCTCGTCCTCCTCCGCCGAAAACTCACGAGATCGATTTAGAAACCGTTTCCGGACCGAGTCCTTCATCCGCCAACGGGGACTCGGAATCCAATTATGATGAGGCCTGCGCGGCGCTTACTTGCGATCTTACTTCAAGTAGGTTTGTTAATGTTTTTGTATTAAAGGCCGGCGTTTAAAGGTGCGGTGCGGAGTAAAACTTTTTGTCTTCAATTTTAATAATTTTTTGTGATAACCTTAGCCCTGCCCACAATAGCCCACAAAAATTTTTTCAATAAAATATCTCCAGTGGTTCAGCAGTTATAACCCCCCAAAAATGGCGTTTTTCGACAATTTTGTACGTAAAAGATTGCTCAATAGGTATAACGATTTAAGTTACAAAATATGCAATCAAGGAAAGCGGCTATTTTTTACTTTAATTTGATACCTTGAATGTTAAGATTGGTGCAGTATTTGTCGAAATATTGCATTTCCCGTGCGAAAAAAACCCGCGATTTTTTTGTTAAAAACACCAAACGACGGCAGCGATTTTATGAAGTTTTCCCAAACATTTTTCCTTCACTTCCTGTTTTTAGAGAAAAAACCAAAGGTTTTTTGTACTAGAAACGCAATATCTCGACAAATACTGCATTAATTTTAACAATCAAGGTATGACATTAAAGTAGAAAATAGCCCCTTTATTTGGGTGCATAATTTGTAACTTAAAACGACCCATTAAGCAATTTTTCACGTACAGAATTGCCGAAAAACGCCTATTTTTGGGGTCATAACTCCTGAACCACTGGAGATATTTTGTTGAAAAAAATTTTGTGTGCTATCTGGGGCAGGGGTAAGGTTTTTACAAAAAATATCAAAACCGAAGACAAAAAGTTTGACTCCGCACCGCACCTTTAAGTAATTTCAAAAAAAAAACCATTACACCACCAAAATCAAATTTAAAAATCAAATAGTTTTAATTGAACTGAAAATATTTTGTATTACACTTGATTTTATCTTTAGATACTTGATAAAGAGATAACTTTTTGGTAAATAGATACAACAAATATTATAAGTTAATTTCCCTAAAAATGCTAAAATCACCGTGCAAAAATTAGCTTTTGGTAGATCACTAACTTAGGTATTGTGCGCAAACTGAATAAATTTTGAAATCTTGTTTGTATTTCGTCTGTAACAAGCTATTTTTAAATAAATAAGAAAATTATAATCTTTGAATATAATGTATTTCTTTTATTATTTCAGATGAAAATGGCGGTGTTTGCAACTATAAACCGACTACATCGTTCGAAACCATCCAATTTACACGACAACACTCCCGAACTGGAAATAGAGCCGCCGGGGTCGTGGAACCAAAAAGTAATCCATTATGTCGTTATTCCATGCCTATAAACATTACTTATGCACATTCCTTAAAAGCTTACCTTTAAATTATACTGATAAAATATAGCTTGATTTTTAAGGATTTGCTTAGGATGCTTAGAGGAACTAAGTTTTACAGCCCATGGCTAAAGCTGTTCCTGTTCAAAGTTGTTCATCGTGATAACTTTTGGAGTTTATACCATGATATCATAATCATTAATTCAAAATTTTAATTTAATAGCGTGTTTTGGAGAATGCCGAACTATGAACAGGTCAAAAAACAACCGACGGTTTTGGACCATCGGTTCAATATTTAATCTGACACCAGTGAGTGTCATGTGGGAGCAGATATGAGGCAAAACGGAGACAGCCAATATTGCTTCAGAGAGCAAGTGTCACTGCTTCTTATGTTACATATACATGTAAGGACGCAGAGAAGAGGCAGCTGAACGAGTACAGAGGCAGGTAGATTTTGAAAGGAAGTAAGTACGAGGCCGGGCGGGGGAAAACAGATAGCAGAGCAAAACTTTTCATGATGTAGGTAAGAATCAGGTTAAAACTTACCTTTCTAAGACATTTCGTCCTTATTAGAATAACACGCAGTTAGTTTGCTTTTAGTAAAACGACTCGCAAACAATCTATCAAGATCTTGAAGCACGAAGCCATTTAATGTATTATTGTACTTATTATTTACTATTGTGGTTGTTTTCTAATTATAGATGGGGACTTCTTTTATTTGGGTGCTGAAATTGATGGAAAAGAAACAGCAGCTTTGAAATCAGCTCCTTTTAAAATATCAGACAGATTGGTCTTTCAATTTGACTTTTATGAAGCTGCTTTTGATGTTAATTTTAAGGTGACATTATCAGTTCAATTTATTTTTTGATTGCAGAAATGTTAAATTTTTTAATCCTTTTTGCGTTACTAAATATTATAGCTCAAAAATTTTGTGTTAAAGCTTGTCCTATGGCATAATATTCTTTAAATATAAACGATACAAATGAAATCAGTAAATTAAATAGAATTTTTTAGTTCATAAAGTTTTCGAGATCAAAATGGCTTGATTTTTTTACTATATTATATGTATGTATTTTTTTCAAAAATAAGTGCTTCTACCAAATTGATATTATGCAGGTACGTGTAAGCATAAAATTTAGTTTTCAAAGACTACCATAACTTGTGATATAAAAAAATCTCATAAAATTTTTTTGAAGCGGTTGTTTAATTTTATCTGCATTTTTTCTAGGTGTGCTTCGATTTAATAACCAAAGATAATTGCATCGAAGTTTCCAACTTTCCAGTTAAACCTGAAGAAAGAGGTTGGCGAACTGCTGAAATTCACATTCCTGCCGGAAACAAAAGAGAGGTATGTTAGCATGCGTGTTGTGAATCTGCTCTGCCTAAAAATATATGTTTTGAGTTTTCTTTTCTATGAATTTTTGGCCAACTGTTTATTATAGGGAAGGTAAAATTAAAATATCAATTTTAACGAATAAAATAAAAAATTGCGATCTTAAGCTGAACAATCCAGTTTTTTTTATTAAATTGAAATTTTGTATATTCGCAGTTTTAAAAAAAATTATTTTATATTGACAACTGCATAAGTTTTTGTAATTGAGTTACAAAAAGAATCTGATCTTAATTGTAGATTAAGCGGAATTTATAGCTAGATTAATATAAAATATGAAATAAAAATACGAAAACTTATTAACCCGTTCCCTTAATTGCCTTTTCGTTGGGTTACAACCGTGAAACGTTGGTGCGACTTATGTCATACTTCCGTTATACCTAATTTTTTGCGCGAGTGGTGCCTAGTGAGCGAGCAAATTAAAATGGTTAAAACGGTACCATGGCAATATGCAGATTTTCAAGAATACAGTGTATTACGTAGAATATTTCATGTAAAAATTTACATATTGCTACCGTTCAGCTTTAACCATTTCAAATTGCTCGCTCACTGGGCACTATTCGCGCACAAAAATTATGTATGACGAAAGTAAAACCTAGGTCATGCGAAGAGCTTACCGCGGTAAGGTTTACGTGACCACCGTGAGACGAAGCTTTTACCTTTATTGTACGAAGGTTTCACGGTTGTAGTGGGGGAAAAGGCCTTCACGGGAAGCAAGAATCTGTACCCCAACAGCAAACAGAAGAAAAAAAGAAGGCCTTCACGGGAACGGGTTAAGCGAGTTTTTAAGATTCTAGCTGAAAATAATAGCGTAAATAAGATCTAGCTGACAGTGAGATTCCACTGATAAATAATATTTTTGAGCGCACAGCCACTTCACATTATAGACTACTAAAGGTAAACCCAACGTGGCTGCAACAGTTGTTCGTTGGATAAAAAAATGCCCCCATTAAGTAACCACTCAAATCACGAGAATCTGACGTCAGTTTATGAAACAAATACTTGATGTTAGATCGAATCTAATTGGCTGATAAAGTGATGTCAGATTCTCGTGATATGAGTGGTTACTTAATGGGGGGGCATTTTTTAATCCAACTAACAACTGTTGCAGCCACGTTTGGTTTACCTTTAGTTCTGAATAAGCATCTTTTACTGTACGAGAGGGGGTACAAAAAGAAAAAAATAAAATTTTAAAAAATCGTAGTTTTTTAGTTTCTTAAGTTTAAACGTATACTTAATTAAAATTGCTACATGATGAAATGCTAAAATAGTATTTTCGTGAGCAATGATTTCGAACTAGCAAAAATAATGTTGAAGTGTGTGCTTTAAAACTAATTTCAAACCTACATAGGTTTTTTTAGTGTCCTGGTTAAAAAACTATTAAAAGTTTAAAAATTAATTTTAAAAAGTCCATTCCAAACTTTTAAAAAGAAGCACTTTCTGTAATTGAAACATAAAACAACTGGCAAACAATCGCGCCAGCAGCGTCGTACCTACAAAGCAGCAAAAAACTGAAAATCCCCAAAAAATGCTTTTGCTGTTGTAATATTAAGAAGTGTTTAAAAAATTTTGAAACGAAGGGGTCGAGATTTTGAACCAATAAATATTTTAAATCGTAAAATGTACTAACCGCTCGCTGTTTCTCAATTTCCCCCTACATATGATTGGCGCTAGTACTAATTGTACCCTCTACGTGCAAACGCGTTCCACTTCAAAAACATAACTCTAAGCGCTCCACATTCTTGAAATATCATTGTTTGATTAAATGTTTTGATTTTTGTCAATAGAATGAAGCAAGTATTTTACTTTTCTGTTTTTTTTTCCTAGATTTTCTTTATTGCCGAAAATCGTGGTCACCAGCACGCCGCTGTTGGTCTTTCTGCAATGCGACTGTACGACGCTCAAGGAGATCTTATCAGATGCGCTGGAGATCTTCAGTTATCTGATAATGCAGATCTTGGCAGAGATAATTCTGAAGACGATAACGTAAAGGAAGATCATTTTTCAAAAGACCGTTTTATTGGGGGATTTTTAATACAATAAACTGATCGAGTTCTCAAAGCGAAAAAAATACTTAAAAATTAGATGATTCGTGCTTTAAATGGCGCGCTATTTATTATACATTTTAATTTTTGAGCGATTATTTTAACAAATAAGTAATATAGCCAGACATTTTCCACGTATGAATTACAGGGTGTTTATTTTATCAACATTAAAAAACAAAAAAAATTTCTTAAATAAAAATCAATATTAAATGGACAACTAATACCAATGTTGATAACAGCCAATTAAATAACCATCAGATTAAACATTATCTTTAATCATTTGTGATAAATGTTTCCTTTTGTTTATGAAATGTTTGTCATGGTGGTAAATTTAAACTATCGTGATTATGAATTAATATTTATAAACCATTTTAGTATTAAAGCTAAAGTCTTTCACGCTGAAATTAAGGGCGTAACCGCTCTCCGCCAGAAAGAAATAAACAATAAACCCGCGAGCGAGAAAAATTTAAAAAAAAAGTTTTCAGCGGTTATGTAACCAATTATTATTTAGTTGCGTCATGTGTTTTTCTGCACGTGATATTTTCTCAAAAAACGAGTGGTTACTGTACCACTCATTTATTTTCACCCTGATAGAATTTATCTTTAGTCTTTATTTAAGATATTTTGTCTAAAGTAAATGAACATTATAAGCATTTGAAAATTATATTCAAATGGCATTAAAAAGTTTTAGTTTTTTTTGAAAAAAATGAATATGTTGTTTTTTATATTGCATAATAATCACTTCTTTAAACTTTTTATTTTATTTATTATGTTTATAAAAAACGCGTGATATATATTGTATTGTTTGTGATAATATGCCTTTAATGAAAGTGCAATAAATAAATGTGCTAATCAGCTTGCTGAAATACACTTTAATTACTATATATAAAAAACATAAAACTTTATTTTTATGCTCAATTCATTAAAAGCAAAGCGGGGGCATCTCCGCCCGTTAAAAGAGTGACCTAAAATTTATTTAATCTAATAGTTGTTTACACCTAATTTAACGTTTTGAAATAATATATGACATTACACTTTAGTTGAAAATAAGGCGGAGTTCTAGATGTGCCCCGGGCCATTAAAAACCGGCATTTTCTTCCGAAGATCATATGCCCGAAGCTTTGCGGAACATCACTACTATAACTATAGGTATAGTCTGTAAGGTAAAAATTGTGTATTGGAAAATATTCAGTGATTGTACCTTCCGTTAGAGGTTTAAGTACCCTGAAATAGCGGGTACAAGTAGTGATTTGCGCGCTACATGTTTTGCTCTGTAGGAATGAAAGTGCGAAGAGCTATAATTAGAGATCTATACTTTCGTTGGTGATCATATTTTCACTATATCGCGTAGATTACCCTCGACTCTGCTCTGATACAAACAAACATAGTAAAATAGGCGATAAGGAGTAAACTTTATTTTACGTCAGGAATATACGGATTCTAAAAATGTCATATAGTATTCGTGATCACGTTATATATGTTTTGCTCTGTGAGAATAGTTGTGGAAGGAGCTGTTTTAGCCAATTGAGGCTTGTGAAAAAATGATATTCAATGAATCAAATAACTTCATCGTTTTCTTGGTTAATTGGTTAATAGTGATACTATAACGTGATAACTCCGTAAAGATATTTAACACTAAACAACTTCCGTTTAAATGGGTGGGTTTTGACCATCGTGAAACAATCCACATGCAGATTTTTCATCATTTAGAAATAAAAAATAAAAACGCGAATTTCTAAATGAGAATTTTCCACATAATACTTCGAATATTTCAAATTATTCAAAATATTCCACATTTTAACTTTTAAAATTATTTACACGTAGGATGCTACAAAAACCTGGAATACCTGTATTTGACGACATTACGTGGAAAAAACATCATCTTGTTATTTACGTTTACAGTTTTTTGTTTGCAATTAAAACAAAAACAAAAACTTAGTGTGGTTTCATAAGAAGATCTATCCTTTGATTCCCGAACTTTCGTTTTTTGCATTTTTGTCTTTAAATATTTCATCTTTGAAAAACACTTTTTATATGCATGTGCGATTTTGAAAAGGTACTTATAAAAAGATAAATTTTTCGGTTTCTGGTATGGTTAAAAATAAAATCTTTAGGAAGAAAAGACATTGTTGTTGTAAAAACAAATATTTTTGCAGTGAAAAAAACCTTATTTTTTGCCGAGACCAAACCAAAAACAAAACAAAAACAAAAAAAGCAAACCAAAAATCAAACCAAACTTTATCGTGGTATATTCTCATCTAAAGGTGTTTTTTTTTAATTAAAAACTAAAACTTTTTACATTTTCCTTACCCTAAGCGAAAAGAAACTTCTGAATACCGCATTTTTTGGTCTTTTCATATTTTGTCTCTCATGAGAATTAATTAATGACTGCCGTCATATCACCGCAGTCACAATGAGTACCGTGATATTAAAGCTATTCCTACGTGGTTCTAAGCTCATTCGAATCTCAAAAAAAAATCTAAACAGTTATTTTATAAAGTTTAGGTTGTTTTTTAGGCTTCGCTTGGGCTTAAAAAGACGCAGGCATAGGCTTAATATGACGTCACTTACTATGACGGCAGAAATATGACGGCGTGATTAATTCTCGTTAGTCTCTCCACGTGTCTAGTATAGTTTGTTTAATGATCAATGGACATAAATTCATGGACGTGATAGTCGACGTTTCGTCGACTATCACGTCCATGAATTTATGTCCATTGATCATTAAACAAACTATACTAGACACGTGGAGAGGGCGCTAGGAAAAAATACATTCTGCATAATATCTTCGGAAAGAATCTCTTCTGCAAGAATAACTTTTGCAAAAATACATTCCAGTAAAATATCTTCGGAAAAAATAACTTCTCGCCGTGCGTCGCGGAAGATATTATGCTGGAAGGTATTCTTTCCGCCCTTCAAGAAATAAACCGACGAGTGAGACGCGCAGCGAAATTAAAATAAAGCAATCTTATAATTTAAAACATTGCCAACTATGCGAATTTATAAACCAAAAACTGATTGATTTATGTTAAATTGTGCTAAATTACTACACTACGCTTTAAATATAAATTAATACACTGGTAAATTAATTAAACTAAATTACTAAATGAAAAGTACACTGGTTTGTTTAATTCTAAACTTAAAATTACTCGCTTCGGAAAGAATCTCTTCTGCAAGAATAACTTTTGCAAAAATACATTCCAGTA
This sequence comes from Microlaimidae sp. YZB2_3, assembly GCA_030248175.1. Taxonomy (NCBI): domain Eukaryota; kingdom Metazoa; phylum Nematoda; class Chromadorea; order Desmodorida; family Microlaimidae; species Microlaimidae sp. YZB2_3. The sequence continues at coordinate 5,549 of JASAMX010018338.1, read as the reverse complement.
AAATATCTTCGGAAAAAATAACTTCTCGCCGTGCGTCGCGGAAGATATTATGCTGGAAGGTATTCTTTCCGCCCTTCAAGAAATAAACCGACGAGTGAGACGCGCAGCGAAATTAAAATAAAGCAATCTTATAATTTAAAACATTGCCAACTATGCGAATTTATAAACCAAAAACTGATTGATTTATGTTAAATTGTGCTAAATTACTACACTACGCTTTAAATATAAATTAATACACTGGTAAATTAATTAAACTAAATTACTAAATGAAAAGTACACTGGTTTGTTTAATTCTAAACTTAAAATTACTCGCTTATGGACAAATTAAAAACTTAATGCTTCTAAAAACTTAAAGTATAAAATCATACTAGTGTAAAAAGCTTTAAAAGCAAATTAACACTTAGTTTTAATTAAATTTATTTTTCCTGAGCCTAAGCAAAACCTTGAAATCGAGCGAAATTGTATTTAAAAGCATTTTTTAATAATGTTTTATTAAAAAAAATCTAATTTTTGTTATCAATGGTTTGTAATGTTTTAAATAATACGATTTGTTTATTTTTATTCCGCTGTGCTAAACTTTATTGTTTTGAAAACTCAGTATAAAACATTCTTAGTTAGTTTTAAATGCTTTAAAAATTATTCAAAACTTTGTTTTAATTAAATTTATTTTCCTAAGCCTAAGCAAAACCTAAAATCAAGCTAAATTGTATTATGATACATTATTAAATAATGCTTCTTTAAAAAAATGTTGATATTTTTATTATTTACAGGTTGTACGTAATGTTTTAAATTATAAAATTGTTTATTTCCATTCCGCTGCGCGCCTCACTCGTCGGTTTATTCATTCAACGTTCAGGGTTAGAAGGGCGGAAAGAATACCTTCCAGCATAATATCTTCTGCGACGCACGACGAGAAGTTATTTTTTCCGAAGATATTTTACTGGAATGTATTTTTGCAAAAGTTATTATTGCAGAAGAGATTCTTTCCAAAGATATTATGCAGAATGTATTTTTTCCGGACACCACTGAGGAAAGTCCCAACGTGGAAAGTCCCAACCAATCGATGAATCTCCCAACAGTTCAAATATTAGAAATACGTTAGCAAAACCGGTGTTAAACACGATAATTTTAAACAACCGAAAATAAATAAATGCATTAAATGAATGATAAATGGAATTATGCAATTTTGTAAACGTACTTTCAAAAATGCAAGTTTCCACCCCAATGAGAATTTTTTTTTGATTTTTGGGTTTTGCTTAGGCTTAGGAAAAAAATAAAGTTTTTACTCTTCAGTTTAAAAAGCATCATTAAATACAAATTTACCATAATACAATTTTGCTTGATTTTTAGGTTTTGCTTAGGCTTAGGTACTCAGTTTTTTGAATAAAGATTTTAATAAAAGTTTACCATGATAAAAATCTTGCTTGATTTTTGGCTTTTGCTTAGGCTTAAATAAAAAAGGTTTTCAATAGATTGTTTTATTCAAAAAATAGGAAAAACTTGTCTTTTGAAAAGTGCGTTTACAAAATCACATCCAAAAGACGAGTTTTCCGTATTTAATGCTATATTTTTATTAATTATAGTGTTAATTGACTAAAAAATAAAATGGTGTTTGTTGCAAACGTATTTTTTGATTCTGTTGGGACTTTCCACAAACTGTTGGGAGATTCCACAGTTGGGAGATTCACCCTTTTTGTTGGGAGATTGCTCGGAACCGGTAAAAGCCGGACCACCCGGACGGACTGACGGAAATCGATGGGGTAAAACCCGGACTGACGGACCGTCTAAAAACGCAAATATCTCAAGAAATACATAAGCTCTATAAAAAATAAAGATATTTTTGCAATCTCCAGATCACGAGCTTCACGTTTATTTGCTTATTTTTGTGTTTTTGTTTATATTAAAAAATTAAAATCTTCCGGGTTTCCTTGACACGGGTATTTGTTGACACACTTACCGTAAGTTCATTTATTTTATTTATCGAAAGTTACTTACATTAACTTACACTTACCGAAAGTTTATTTTTCATGAATCAGGGCCGTAGCCAGGATTTGAATTGAGGGGGGGATTTTTTGGAAGGTGGTTTATAGGGGCCCACAAGGGGGGTCTGGGGGGCGGGAGCCCCCCAGCGGGGTCAAGGGGCAGAGCCCCTTGTCAGGGGGGTCCGGGGGGCAGAATGCCCCCCGGGGAAAATTTTTTTATCTACGTATTCAAGATTTAATACAGGTTTATCTACGTTTTCAAGATCGTTGCTATGGGGGATTGGAGGGATTAATCCCCCTTCAAATTCTGGAAAGCAAAACCCTCTGGTTTTTTAAAAAAATTAGAAAAAAAATTTTTTTTTCCAAATCACTGCAATGTATTAAAGCTATCTAAAATGCATTATTATGAACCCCTTGTCGGCAGAGCCCCTTGTCAGGGGGGTCCGGGGGCAGAATGCCCCCCGGGGAGGAAAATTTTTTAATTTTAAGCTTTTAAAAGGCATCAGGAAACCTAAATTTAAGTACTGAATCTTTATTTATTTTCAGTTGTTTTTTTAAATAAATACAACAAAATAAATTAGTTTTAGGTATTTTATTACTATTTTAATAAAAAAGAACAAACGTTTTCTAAAAATAAAAAATCTTTGTTTAATTTAAGTTTTTATAGTAAATGCTTCAGTTATTAATATCCAAAATTGTCCAAATTGTCGCTGGGGTTCCAACAGTTGTTAAGTAAGTTTTTTCTTTCATTTTCATTGAGGTTCCTGCCAGCGAAATTGGATATGTCCATTAAGTGCCTTTGTGGCTCTGTCATTTTAACAGTAATAATTGAAGAAGACGGTTTTAAAGTGAAAAACCAAAGCATTTACAATAAAAAATCCTTAGAAAACCGCTTTTTTATACCAAAAAAGTGGTTGAATCGTGACTTCTTGCTCTTTGATACTGCCGCTTTTATGCAAATATTTTCACACAAAACAAGAATACAATATTTTTAAACTCACTGCACTAATGTTTTGAATTATAAATAATTCCTTTTTTATAAATAAGAGCTTTTATGAACCTAAATCACTTTAAATAATGCATTTTAGATAGCTTTAATACATTACAGAGTGATTTGGAAAAAAAATTTTTTTTCTAAATTTTTAAAATACCAAAGGGGGGGACCCTTACGAAATTTTTTGCCTTCCCAGAATTTGAGGGGGGGATTAATCCCCCCAATCCCCCCCAGGCTACGGACTTGTGAATTAGTAAAATTAAATATGTTCCATAAATTAAAATTAAACTTTTGAAATTAAAAATGTATATAAATATAATTCTGTATTAAACTGCCAGTGCTTCTTTTGCAAAACTCATGATGGAAGTAATATTTCGTTCGCAATATAAATTGAAATAAAATTTTAAATATGCGGTATTTTTTATCGTTTGAACGCGCGGCCGTTTTTTGTTTTTGTTTTTTGTATTCAAATTAAACAGTAGATCCTCAATTCTTGATTTAAGGTGTATTTAGAAACCATTTAAAAACTTTGTATTTTATAGATCATTTAACCATAAACATAGTTTATTATATAGAATTGTAGCTAATCATTGTAAATAAATGTTTTGATTGAGCTAATGTACTTCAAAATTAGAAAAATTGCACCCTTAAAAACTTGGTCATGCGAACTAAAAACCCGGAAGATTTTATTTTTTTAAATATAGAAAACCAACTTTTAAAACCTGTTACATATTTAATAGAATGCCATAAGCATCAATTTAATGTGTTTACTTCATAATTTTATGCAGTATTTATTGAGATATTTGCGTTTTTCGACGGTCCGGCGGTTCGGGTTTTACCCCTTCGATTTCCGTCAGTCCGTCTGGGTGGTCCAGGTTTTACCCCTACCCCATTATGCTGGAAGCCAGAAGGAATTCTTGGTACAAGTACTAAAAATCAGTTTGAGAATTCCACTCAACAAACATAAATATAAAACATGTTTCTAGGTCAATTCTGACCTTGCGATTTTAATTTTGGGCATTACAAAGTGATTAAACTACCCTTTAGGATAATAAATGGCGTTTTATAGCCAAAAAAAGACCTTTTTTTGAAGGTACATTTTATGCTGTTAAGAATTTTTTTAATAGTGCTTTAACCAATATAAATGAAAATTTTTTAGATTGCCGAGAGTCTGGCGGTTCCAAAAATATTTTGACTTTTTTTCTGGTCCTCACCAATTTTGTATAGCGACCGCTTAAAAATGTCTAAAAATTCAGTCGTGAAAAAAATTAAAATTTAAAAAATGGGATAATTTAATAAAAATGTCTCATAATACAATTTAGGTTGATTTTTAGGCTTTGCTTAGGCTTAGAAAAAATAAATCCGATTAAAAATAAGCTTAAATTAGGTTTTTAAGCAAAAACAAGTTTGTTGTCCATATTTTTGGTGGTCCATGCGGCTATCGAATTTATAATTTTTTTGTAAATTTTTAGATTTTCCGGACTTCCAGCAATGTTAAAATAGAGTTTTTATTTTAATTTAGCGGTTAATTAAATTTTTTCTTAACAGTAAAAATTGTGTACCCAAAATATTGTAATTTTTTGCCTATATTTTAACCCATATTATCAAAAATCATGCTTTAATCAGTTTTTAAAGCTTAAAATCGAGATCTTCAAGTCAGAATTGACCTAGAAACATGTTTTTATTCAGTATTTGTAGCTTGAAAATCTCTAATCGATTTTTGGTACACGTTTAGTAAGTACCTGAGATTCAAGATTTTATTTTCTAGTAATACATTAAGAAAAACACAAACACAAATGTGATTGCAACCCAGTTGAGTTACAAAAACAAGAAGAAAAACACACAAAGTTGCAAGAAGACCTGGCTGATTTTGACTTACTAGAAAAAAATGACTAAAGGCTTTAGAAAATAAAGCTCTTTATTTAGTCATTATAATTTCCATGAGTTAATTCATCAAAGATTTTTTAAATTGGTATAGAGTTTTGGAACTAACTTGATCTTCTTTTAGATAATTCCATTTACTTATAACTCTACTAAAAAAACTGTATTTTCTACAATTGACTCTTGAGTGCTGTTTTTTGAGTTTTTTTGAATGTCCTCTGGTTGAATTTGGGTTAAGAACAAAATATTTCTCAGGGTTTAATTTACCAGTTGATTTAAGATTTTATATGTTTCAAACATATCCATCTTTTCTCTTCTTTTCTCTAAAGTTTCCAGATTAAGTGTACTTAGTCTATTTATGTATCCAGTATCTTTTAAGTTACAAGATTTAAAAACTCGTTTGGTAAAATAGCGTTGGACTTTTTCTATAATATATTTATCTTTAGTCATAATGGGTTCCAAACAACACTTGCGTACTCAACAGTAGGACGCACAAAACTTATAAGCAATAAGATAGTTTTTAATGGATTGGGATTTGAAACATCTAAAAATTAAGTTAACTGTTTTTAAAGCTTTGCTAGCTATTTTTTTACAGTGTGTTGAAAACTTTAAGTCACTAGTGATGAACACACCTAAGTCTTTTACCATATTTGTTTTAGGTAGCTTCTTATTATTTAAGTAATAATCCGTTT
>JASAMX010018337.1:0-18015 GCA_030248175.1 Microlaimidae sp. YZB2_3 | reverse complement strand
GGCTCACCTTCAAAAGAGTCCCGGCACAAAAGAGTCTTGAAAAAAATCGCAGCTGGCACAAAAGAGTCCTGGCACAAAAGAGTCCCGGCACAAAAGAGTCCTGGAGAAAATGCGTTCATGCGCCCAAGCGCTGCGTGCGCTGAGGTCGGCACAAAAGAGTCCTGGCATAAAATCAATTTTCACAGCTCTCATACAATGTTCACACCTCAGCTGTCTTCCAGCTTATGGCGTATTTCAACACGTCGTTACTCTAACACAATTAGTCAAAAGCGTCGTAAAATACTCGTAACTGTGACTTTTTTAAATCTTAACACACAAATAATCCAAACAAAATGAGTCAGAGTCACGTTGATTTTATACTGATTGTGTCTCTTTGTCAAAGTAACGACGAACAGTTAATGTTAAAGATTTTTAGCTAAAAATTCTTTTTTTAAAGTTGCTATTTTTTTCTTGGGAAAACAAATGTTTATTCCAATAATTACAGTTTTCAATCCTTTTATTAGTGGGCTGGAGAAAATTTAGCCAGATTTTTTAATGTGGTTTTACGTTTTTTGTAGCTAAAGATCGTTTCTATGTATTGTCTCGTATGTGATAACGTTTGCGTTAGACTTCAAAAGAATTTCAAAAGTTTCTGTAAATTTAAAAAATTTTATTTGAAAGACCGTTAATATTTTAACGACAACTTAAAACCTGGGGGCATTTTCATAAAATTATATGCTTAATTCATTATGTGCAACTAAATAGTTTGGAAAAATCAACCAAATATTTAGTTAAAAAACACAGAATAATTAAATAAAAAAATACTAAATAGTTGGTAAAAAAGTACAGAAACCTGTATTGGTCGGAGGTATAACAATATTTGGTTGTTTTTTACTCGTTATTTGGTTAAAAATCACCAAATGGGCGGAGAGAGTGTCTTTTTGTTTTTTTGTTTTTTTTAATGTGTAGTTGTGCGCAATGGCGTTGTGCGCAAAAAGTCCCAGTGGTCTGGTCATCTTGTCGTCTGACATCTGCGGTCGTCCTTACAATTACGATTAAAACACTTGTTTGATAAAAATTGTAATATTTTAACAATGAACAAAAAATTTATGCCAACTAAAATCATTATTTAGACATGATTTTGTTTGACATACACTCAATTATGACAAAAACAATAATTCAATATTATATGATTTATACCCAAATACAACAATGATTTTTTTTCTTATTTTTTAAACGCTTTACAAAGCTTTAAGCGTTTTATTAACTAAATAATAAAAATACTTGAAAACATAAATTTTTACCCTCGAAATTCTTCACACAACTTTTTAAGAGGTTAATTAAAAAAACAAATAAAAAACCTGAAAGATAGGAACATTGTATGTTAGCTGTGAAAAATTGATTTTATGCGAGGACTCTTTTGTGCCGACCTCAGCGCTCGCAGCTCTTGGGCACATGAACGCATTTTTTCCAGGACACTTTTGTGCCAGGACTTATTTGTGCCAGGACTCATTTGTGCCAGCTGCGATTTTTTTCAGGACTCTTTTGTGCCGGGACTTTTTTGTGCCGGACCCAGATGCTTATTTATCTCCACATACGTTCACTTCTCAAAACTAATCCACATTTTTTCTGTCTAAACATGCGCCCAGGAAGTAAATCGCTCCTTTTTTTATGTTATCTTATAGTATTTTTTTATGGAAAGTTGTTGTTTTCGTGGAAATATTTTGGAGCACATCCTGAACTTTTTTATTTTAACAATTACGTATTCTTATTTCTTTTTTGTTGATCTATTAATATTTTGCGCTATTTTTTTGTTTTATAAACTTTTTGTGTTGTAAACCGCTAAAATCAAGATAAAAACCTTTAAAATATTATATTTTGCGAAGCTTTTAATTATTTTACCTGTAATCTTTTTGTTTTAAAGTGTGTTTGCTAAAAATTAGCTGCTTACACCAATAATTAAAATTATTTTTTGCCAAGAACAAAAACATAAAGAGTTTTCACTTATTTTTTTTCTTCTTAATTTATTTCTCTGCACTTCATGTTATTTCAAAATTAAAAAGGTGCCCTATTGTTTTACTTTCATATTATATATTTTTGTTGTTATTACATCTGCTCAAATAAGACATTAACCTTAAGCCATGAGGGTTGATTTTAAGCTACAAAAGCCTAAAATATGAAATCCTAAGTTCTAAATTAGAAGCCCAAAACAGCAGATTTGTTAGGGATTAAAAGAAAACTTAATCATTAAAAACATCATGTTCCGAATTATTTTAAAATATTGTCGCACGAATTAAATTCAAAAAATTGAGTTTTCGCCAGTTGCAAAGTTGTTACAACTTTTGTTCCAAAATATGTTGTGTTGCGATAATATAACACTTATTTTTAGGGAAGATGTGTTGCAATGGAGTGAACCAACTTTCGGAAATTGCTACACTTTTAATCATAACCAAATGCCAAAACTTTACAACTCAAGACGTGCAGGGGCTGATTGGGGTAATTCAACAGAACGTATTTTTGCATTTTTTAAAAAGTATAGGCACCTTGCACTGGAATTCGGTTTATACATGAAGTATGCAATATACATAAGTGTCACCATAACGCATAATTACCGTATCTCCTACTTATCTTTCGTAGTATGCAGATTAACGGATCGAAATCGCGCGAAATTTCGATCGGTTGATCTGCATACTATGAAAGATAAGTAGGAGATACGATAATTATCCATTATAGTGACTCTTATGTATATTGCATACTTCATGTATAAACCGAGTTCCAGTGCAAGGTGCCTATAATTTAAAGTGAAAAAAATAATAAAAGTAAAAACTTATTAGTATTTGTTTTTTTGTAATTTTGTTTAAGATAACATGAAATGATCTTTTCTAACTTTTGAAATGAATCCATATAGTGAAAACTCTTTATGTTTTTGTTCTTGGCAAAAAATAATTTTTAATTATTGATGTAAGCAGCTAATTTTTAGCAAACACACTTTAAAACAAAAAGGTACAGGTAAAATAATTAAAAGTTTCGCAAAATATAATATTTTAAAGGTTTTATCTTGATTTTAGCGGTTTACAACACAAAAAGTTTATAAAACAAAAAAATAGCGCAAAATATTAATAGATCAACAAAAAAAGAAATAAGAATACGTAATTGTTAAAATAAAAAATTCAGATATATCTCCAAAATATTTCCACAAAAACAACAACTTTCCATAAAAATACTATAAGAATAACATAGAAAAAAGGAGCGATTTCTTCCTGGGCGCATGTTTAGACAGAAAAAATGTGGATTAGTTTAAAGTGAACGTATGTGGAGATGAATAAGCATCTGGTATTGGCGGGTCCGGCACAAAAGAGTCCCGGCACAAAAGAGTCCTGAAAAAAATCGCAGCTGGCACAAAAGAGTCCTGGCACAAAAGAGTCCCGGCACAAAAGAGTCCTGGAAAAAATGCGTTCATGTGCCCAAGCGCTGCGAGCGCTGAGGTCGGCACAAAAGAGTCCTCGCATAAAATCAATTTTTCACAGCTAACATACAATGTTCCTCTCTTTCAGTTTTTTATTTGTTTTTTTTTAATTAACCTCTTAAAAAGTTGTGTGAAGAATTTCGAGGGTAAAAAATTAATGTTTTCAAGTATTTTTATTATTTAGTTAATAAAACGCTTAAAGCTTAGTAAAACGTTGAAAAAACAAGAAAAAAAAATCATTGTTGTATTTGGGTATGAATCATATAATATTGAATTATTGTTTTTGTCATAATTGAGTGTATGTCAAACAAAATCATGTCTAAATAATGATTTTAGTTGGCATAAATTTTTTGTTCATTGTTAAAATATTACAATTTTTATCAAACAAGTGTTTTAATCGTAATTGTAAGGACGATCGCAGATGTCAGACGACAATATGACCAGACCACTGGGACTTTTTGCGCACAACGCCATTGCACACAACTACACATTTAAAAAAAATAAAAAACACAAAAAAACACTTTCTCCGCCCATTTGGTGATTTTTAACCAAATAACGAGTAAAAAACAACCAAAAATTGTTATACCTCCGACCAATACAACAGGTTTCTGTACTTTTTTACCAACTATTTAGTATTTTTTTTATTTAATTATTCTGTGTTTTTTAACTAAATATTTGGTTGATTTTTCCAAACTATTTAGTTGCACATAATGAATTAAGCATATAATCTTATGAAAATGCCCCCAGGTTTTAAGTTGTCGTTAAAATATTAACGGTCTTTCAAATAAAACTTTTTAAATTTACAGAAACTTTTGAAATTCTTTTGAAGTCTAACGCAAACGTTATCACATACGAGACAATACATAAAAACGATCCTTAGCTACAAAAAACGTAAAACCACATTAAAAAATCTGGCTAAATTTTCTCCAGCCCACTAATAAAAGGATTGGAAACTGTAATTATTGGAATAAACATTTGTTTTCCCAAGAAAAAATAGCATCTTTAAAAAAGAATTTTTAGCTAAAAATCTTTAACATTAACTGTTCGTCGTTACTTTGACAAAGAGACACAATCAGTATAAAATCAACAAGACTCTGACTTATTTTGTTTGGATTATTTGTGTGTTAAGATTTAAAAAAGTCACAGTTACCAGTATTTTACGACGCTTTTGACTAATTGTGGTAGAGTAACGACGTGTTGAAATACGCCATAAGCTGGAAGACAGCTGAGGTGTGAACATTGTATGAGAGCTGTGAAAATTGATTTTATGCCAGGACTCTTTTGTGCCGACCTCAGCGCACGCAACGCTTGGGCGCATGAACGCATTTTCTCCAGGACTCTTTTGTGCCGGGACTCTTTTGTGCCAGGACTCTTTTGTGCCAGCTGCGATTTTTTTCAGGACTCTTTTGTGCCGGGACTCTTTTGAAGGTGAGCCGGTATTGGCTAGTTCTTATTAAATACAAGACGCTATGATAATCGTTTTTCCAGCGAAACAATTACACAATTTTACTTCGTCTTGACTAAAATCAAATGGCACTTGAAAAAATCATTGCAATCTTTGACAATCGTAAAAGCGCCATTTTAAATTAAAGGTTTGTATTTGTATGTCTAAAAAACAACTACAAATTTGAAAAAGTTGTGGTTTAGCGATTGTCTGAAATTGAAGCGGTATATGTTTTTAAATCCAATTCCATGCGAGTATAGAGGAATACAGGTTGTGTTATTATTTCACAAAATAAAAATAATCATTATCATAGCATGCATTTTTTATCGAGGAATATCGATTTGTTTCTTAATTTTTAGAAGAAGAAATGTCAACTTTAAGATATAACCCTTGAAATAATAATAATAAGATAAAGATGAGAATGAATTTAAAAATTTATCCAGGTTCTTTATAGTGGACCCGCCTTCCTTGTTTGTGTTATACCCAGCGCCTTGTTTACACGCATTTTTTTCTGTATTATACACGTATTGCGTTTTGTGTTTAAAACAAACATTTTTTAAATAGAATTAAAATTAAAACTAGTCAGTTAAATACGAAGATTCAATTGATTAGCACTAATTTGCAATAAACAAATTTAAATGATGTGCTCCGATGTTTTTTATTTCCCTTTTAAAATATATCTGAAACTTAACTTTAATATTTCAAATCTTTGTGCGTCAGTAAAATATTTTTGTACATAATAATTGCTTCACAAAAAATGTTCAGGCATTTATTTTGTTGTATTTTTTTCAAATGACTTATTACAATTTCGCAAGAAAACTATGTGACAAAAATTGACGTAAACTTTTACATTTTATATAAAACAAAAGTATTTCAATGTATTTTAATTGAAGCATTCTATTGCGCAGTATTTGATTTTGAAATACTTTAGAAAACTCATTGTCAAAAATGGGTTAAAAAAACTGTAAATGTTTTGCACAAAAACGTGGCGCAAGTTAAACGTCATAAATTCCTTCTAGGCCTGGAAATCCATTTAAAAACTGGACAGGAACAGTACAGCCCGTGGACAGATGTCGCCGGACTGCGAATATTTCTTCATAATCAAAGCGAAGGAATTTACGCCGAATCCTTGGGGTACTCCGTTTCGCCTGGCTACAAAACACAAATTGGAATGCTTTATGTACGCGTTTTGTTTAAATGTTAAATTAACCGTTAAAAAAGTCTGTCTAAAACGAGCCGTTTCTTTATGTCAATTATTAAAAATTAAATCAAGTAACTTTGTAGATTGTTATTTAGTTAGTCGAAAAACTTAAAGATTAATTCCATCAGGATGGAAACAGCAGGGTGTTCAAGTAAACACTTTTTCTTCGAGAAAATATCTCGTGCGTCGAAACATGTGATGCAAATATATTACAATTGGTTACATAACCACTGGAAACTTTTTTTATTTTCTTCGCTCGCGCGTTTATTCTTTATTTCTTCCTGGCGCAGAGCAGTTCCGCCCTTAGTTTCAGCTTGGAAAATTTTAGCTTTAATTATTCATAAAAATTTTACTTTAGTATTACATTTTTCTCTTGATAAATGCACTCTTTTGTAATGATAAACATATCATAATACTTTTGTTTTATTTATAAACAAAACTATTTTATCTATATTATTTAAACAGTTGAGTGTGTTTGGTATACACACTCAATTGCATAGACATTGCCTAAAAAAGTGAGCTAGTAAAATTTAAAATTATTCTAATGAAGAAAAATATGAAGTCAGTGAGAATAAATTTGAGCCAATGAATGCTGAAAGCAAAAGATAATGAACCCTCTTTTTTTAAAAATTTTATTAAAGATCTTTGCTTTTAATGGACCAGAAAATCTAATCGGTCCCGTTTTTGGCTCTTCTTCGTTGAAAATCTACTGAGCAATATGCTAACAAACATTACTAATTTAAAATCAATTTGAAGTCCATTATAAATCAAAGTGGCCTTTTTTTAATGTTAAAAAAACCAATAAACGCTTTATTGTTTCTGAAATGAAAATAGTTTTTTTATGCATAAAAACAATTAAGTTAAAGTACAATACATAAAATTGATAAAAAAATAACAAGGGACACAAAAAAGGAGAAATTTTTTTCTTAGAGGAGGAAAAATAAAACAGGCAAATTGATTAGTTAATATGATATCAAAATTTCAAAATGGCTAGTTATTTCTTGTTAAAATTTGTAAAGATATTAAGCTGTATGTTATTTCTCAACAAATATTTGAGAACTTTACATAATCAGCTATTTATTTGTTTAGGATAAAATATAATTTGGGCATAATTTTCAGCCGCACTGGTTTAAACGTGTAGTAAAGTTTACACAACCAGACCTTTTTATTAAAGTCGAAAGGTTGCCGAAAGTTGTTTCATTTTAAATTCTTAAAGGTGCGGTACAGGAAGAATCAAATCTTTCTCTTCGCTTTCATGATTTTTTGTGAAAACCTTACCCTTGTCCACAATAACTCACAAAATTGTTTTGTCAAATTATTTTTAGCAGTTCAGAAGATATGTCCTTTTAAAAATGCGTTTTTTACGTGATTTTGTACTTAAAAAATTGCTCAATAAATATACAAATTTTTAATTACAAGTGATGCATTCAAAGAAGATGGAAACTTTCTATTTTCATTTAATACCTTATAATTGATACTTTGGTGCAGTATATGTTGAGATATTGCGTTTTCCGTACAAAAAAACATGCGATTTTTTTGCTAAAAACAAAGGTCTGCAAACATTTTATTTTTAAAAAAATCATTTTTTTTGTCTTTATATCTTTTTGAGGAATTATTGACTGTTTTCAGCCCACTCAGCACTTTTTTGGTGTTCAAGGCTCCGCTAAAATCGGGATTAACTTTTGTCGACGTTTTTTTCCTACAATTCGTGTTTTAACAAAAAAAATTCCCCGAAATTTCTGAGCAAAAGTTTTTTTGTACGAAACAGGCTATAAGGTCAAAAATACGGCACAAATAAAAATAAAGTTATCAATGAAAGCAGAAAGTTGCTAAAAGTTTTTTTAATCAAATAAAAAAGTTTTTTGTGTATTTATACCAATTTTTTAAGTATAGAATCACAAAAAAAATTTTAAAGGTCATATTTCCTAAACCACTGAAGATATTTTTATGAAAAAATTAATGTGAGCTATTGGGGCCAGGGATAAGGTTTTCACAAAAATTATCAAAGTCGAAGACAAAAAAGTTTCACTCTGTACTGCACCTTTAATATAAAAAATTTATAATAAAAGTAGCAGAAAACTATATTGACATCCATTTTGACTTTTAATTGTGTATTTTCCTGTTTTTTTTGTAAATATAGATCTATTAAAATCCGTCTATTAAATTGTTTATATTTTTTTATTTTTCGTTTTTAGGCAGAATTCCGTCGGCTTCAAAAACCCTACGGCGATTGTGTTGAAGACAAAAGCCAAGTGGAAACTTTTTATTACGATTCCTCCTACTCAAAAGATGTACAATACATTTGTTTGATTTTCTTTTTTATTCTCACATTTTTCATATTGATTTTTACGCCATATTGATAAAATTCTTTTTATCTACACTTTTTTTCCGGTGTAAGTTTTTTTCCCGTTATTTTAAATTTTTTGGTCAACGCTTCAGGTTTCCTAAATAATTTTTGGCGAACCATTTCACAGAATAAAAAACGCTGGAAAAAACCAAAAAAAATAGTTAGTTAGAAAAAAAAGGTTTTATCTTAGGACTATTTTTAACTAAAACTAACAACTATCAAATTTTTCCAGCTAATAAAAACCCAATGATTATTAAATATTAAATATACTTTTTCATAAAACTCATGTTTTTTATATGCAAAAGATGGCGGGTCCGGTCCAGCTACAATATCTGTCAAGAACTCTACATACAAATAAAATTGTTAAACACTCATGCTTTTATGTACCGGTGTCAAATTTTTATTAGTATTAATTTTTACACTTAGGTTTTAGTTTTGTAAAGGGTCAGTTGGCCAATGCGGTAAAAAACTGACCTTTCACAAAAGTAAAACTTACTTACATGCACAAAACAAAAATCAATACCAACAAAAATATGATTTTTTTCAGTACTGAAATAGTACTAAAAAATATTTAATTGTTAACGTTTATTTTCTTAACTTTATTATTGCGTTTTTTACGCTTGAGATGAAATTTTATTTTTTTATGTTTTTTTCTCTTAATTATGAAAAGCTTCCTAATTTTTTTAATAACTGGAACAAAGTTTTCTTTACATGGTTTACATTTTATTGTACTATATTCCCAACACACTTACTAAAGCAAAAATGCCACAGTTAGTTAAATAGACAACGACCACTAGCCTAAGTTTTTATATTAACGTTTGTTCTATCTGAATTATTATGTGTGTTAGAATTCAGTCGGTGCAAGAAATTTTTTGGTTTGAAATTCACTAAAAAAAAAAGCAATAAATAAAAACAAAACACAAACAACAATTGACAAGTACTGAAAAACAAACAAAGAGCAACAAGAATAAATCTTTCAATCAAATAGAACCAAACAACATAAATAAATTCAAAAACAAACGCATTACTAAATTATATAAAAACTTATTTAGGGTTGTATTAGAAGTTGTTATCAGAGCGAACTTGACAAGTTCTGTGGCTGTGTGGATCCCCGGTATCCCCCTCCCGATGGCAGCGAAAAGTGCGATCTCAGCTCTCGGCAATGTATCAACGATTTTGATGCCCTAAAAGGGGACCCCACCAGTTGGAACGAGTGTAAATGCCCAATAGCTTGCGTGTATGTAAATTTTTTCGCGAGGGTTTCTGAATTGAAAAAAATTATGTTTATGCGAAGCTAGGAAATACCCTTTCCTGACAGTTATTGACACTTGTTCAAAATGGCAGAATTGTTGACGCCGTTACTGATTCATACGAATAGCGAAAGGCTTTGAATAATTGTCCTTTAGTAAAGGAGCTCAGGTTCCTAGAACTTGGTTCATATTTTGCCCTAAGATGTCTAAAGGAAAATCCAAAAATATTCAATTCAAATGCGTTTTTTTTTATAATTTTTATGAATTTTTGGCCTTTTGACCTAACATAAACCTAAAACTGTTTTTAAAATTGAAAAACGCATTTGGAAAACCCCAAATAAACTTTTGGTTTTTGTTCTTTGGACGTGCTTAACGCTCCAAACTGTTTTTGACATAATAATTAGGAAAATTTTTTTAAAAAATTTTCTTGATTACATAAGCATTTACATCAAGAATTCACAAATCATATTTTAGACTTAAATTTAAATTTATAGCTAAAAATCTGACTTTTTATTTTATTAGAAGTGCATATATTTATAATTAAGTTGCATTTGCAGAAAACATATGTAGATATATATAAAACAAGTGGTCATAAATATTTGATTGTACGTATCTATCGGACAATTATTCATACAGCATTGATGTAAATAATAAAGGAAATAAAGAAATTAATTGCAGTTTCGTGTTGGATATTGAACATGTTTAACATTGTTGTTTCAAAAATTATTTTTAATAATAGTATTATAAAGTTTTTAAAAAAGTCTTTTGCTTTATAGTGAATTCATGATATATTTGAGCAAACAAAGTTTTTTATTAACTATACTTTTTTAAGTTAAAAAAGTTGCCACTAACTATTTTATTTTAATTTTTTTAGTTTAAACGTAGTTTTACCTTGTGTTGTTTTAACTACTTTAAATCTAATGTATATTTTAAAAGTTAATAATATTTTTTAGAACAAGCGAATTTGAAGTCGCAATAAGCAGAGCAAAATACCGTAAAAATGTAAGGTTTATTTCCTTAAACTTTACATTATATTTTATATGTAATTTATGGATTTATTAAATAATATAAAATAAAAAAAAATCATGCATTTAAATCAATTTATTTCGAGAATTATGGACGTCTCATATTAAAAGCGTCACAATTGGGGAATTAAAATGTATTGTTATATATATGTAAAGCCCATTTGAATTGCTTAATTGTCTTAATTAAATCACTTCCTTATAAGGGCACTTAAAATTCACGGCTTTAAACTTAAAAATCTGTAAAAACATTATGTGGACTGACAAAAAAATTTTAGTTTTGAAACGTTAGATCTCAATAACGGCGCACCAATTTTATACGTTGCTTATATCACTAATTAGCTTAGATTTTTTGATATAAATCAAAATTTTTAAAAAGAGATTTTTATCAGTGAAGTTATTATTCTGGCCCATACTGTAAAAACCAAGTTATTAAAAAAACTTTCTAAATATAAAATAAGAAATGTCCTTCGTTATGTTGTTAGAAAAATTCATTCCGAAAAATATTGATGGAAATTTAAGCAAAATTTAGCTGATAAATATTTTTAATAAGGTCCTGGCGGCGAGTTTTTAGATTTTTTTTGCAAACTAATTTTTTTAACCATTGAGCTTTTGTTTAATGGTTAAACTTAATGGTTAAAATCAAATGGTTGCTGCTCCCCAAAATTTTTTCAAATGAAAGCATGCACATTTTGTTCTTATTTGGAATCCCAAAAACACATATTTTTCAGTAAAAAAGCCTAACACGGATCACTCCTAATCCCGATATAATGATTTTACAATGTTACAGTCGCTAACAGAAAAATTGAACTTCCCCTAATTTACTATTTATTGAAACTTAGAGGTGTAAAGTGGAAAACCTGAAACCCAAATAGAACTCGATATGACAAATATAAGATTAGGACGAGCTGGGGCATGGTTTTAAACATCACCTTAGCATTTTAAAACCTCCAAATGAGGGTACTATTCCTGATTTGCGGCTATATGGTTTGTTTTCTGTGGGATTGAACGTGGGAGTAGTTAAAACTTGGAGATTTTCACTTGATTGTTGATGAATATTTTCCCAAGCACTTATTGGCTGAAAATGATTTGTGAAAATTATTAATACTGAACAACGTCGGTTAAAATAGGAGGGTTTTGACCATCATGATTATATTTTGCTGTTTCGACTAAAAAGTTTTTCTTTCACTTGTCATACGAAAATTAGTATATATTTACTCTCCAGGATTTTAGCCACTGTACTGCGAATGGGGCTCGCTTAAGACGGACAACTACACAGCATATACAGAATGCCAGAAAAACGTTCGAAGCAATAATCTAATAGTCCAAGTTTACTTTGAAAACACGGCATTTTTTATTCTTCAAGAGGAACCCGCTTATCCGGTAAGAAATTGCTTTTAAACAAAAACACTGTAATACCATTTGTTTGATTTTATTTTGTTAGTCGATTATGCTTTTATTTATTTTTGTAGCGCATACAAAATAAAGTTTTTTATTGTTTGTTTTTTTGATAATGAAATCAAGTTGAATAATATCGCGTTAATAGCTTTTAAATATAATTGATTTCAATATTTACTCTGTGGTTAAAAAAAAACCTGCATGTTACAAAAAGTGATTTTTGTGGGAGGTAAATTAGGCATTACTTTGTCGTAATCCTACAATCTTACTATTATATCAAAAAACTAATTGTTCAAACAGCAATTAGAATTTGCCTACGCATATTGACATATCGACAAATACCTTGAGATAATATTACCTAACGTACTTTTATATTTTTGGGAGATCGCCGAATTCGGCTCTAGTTGAGGACCAAATGTTATGTATAAAATATTTTTTTTAGTTTGAAAATTTGCTGTCCGATATGGGTGGTCAACTTGGAATTTTAGCAGGACTTTCTGTTGTCTCAATGGTGGAAATTATTTTTGCTTTCATGCGAGTATGTTTGGCGTACTGGACTGGACTTGGATAACACTAAGCAATTATTTTTACAACTCAAACAAAATATATTTAAAAAAATTTATTCGTCATAGACCCAGTGACCCTTATGACGACGGACGGCTAATTTATGTGTTTTTTTAAATTGAAGCTTACAATGTGGAAAAATTTTATGTCACCACACTAAAAAGGGTTTTTTGTATTACTTAGATAGGTAACACCGAAATGCAGACAATAAAATACTACATATTGTACTGAGCTCAGAAAAACAAGCGGTTTATACAGTTTTAAAATTAAACGTATAATAACGTCACCAATAAAAATGAAAACAGTATAATTTTTGTTTAATTTATATGATATTTGTATTAATTTATACCATATTTATACTCAGCAGATGTGATAGAAAATCATGTTAAAATATGGTTGTTTATATAAAAAAATTGATTTTAAAATTACTTTACACGGTTTACCTAAATAGTTAATAAAAATAATTGAATTCAAGCTCATTGAAATTTTTTAGCTTATGGGTCTTTTTTTTCATTTTTATTGGTATATTTCTTACATTACTAAAATATAAAAAAATAACATATGCACGGACATTGTTTGTAAATTTTTATTGTTTTTTTTTTATTTCTGCATTTTTTTAAAATGTTGAGAAACCTTTGCAAGACTTTTCGAAACGAATTAAATTATGCTTTTAATTATAACAAGGCAGCTATTGGCTGTAATATTATTTGTAGTATATATAATATTTTGTCTCTGTTTTTGTTTAATATTTTTATAAAAATATTGTGCTTTGATGTTGCATGCGTGGCTTGTACAAAAAAATTAATTATATCTTTTTTTAATTATGAAAAATTTACACTCTATGCAAGCGCTAAAATGATCTGGGAATTAAAAATTTTAGCTAACCGTTTAGGAGGCGATTTTTCTGAGCAAAGGAAATAATCCGCTGAAAAAAATGTAAAAACATTTGTAACGTATACGAATTTTTCGGAAATTCTACAAATATGTATATTCTCATTTTAAAGGCTGGTTCATACTTATGTAAAAACGTCCTTTGGACTTTGTCCAAAGGACGTTTTGTTATACGGTTATACGGTTATACGCTGTATTTGTCAAGTATGAACCAGCCCTAACTATAAATTATAATAACATATTATCTTTGTTTGAAGGGCTGAAATAAACAAATTTGAAGAAATGGTATGTATTGTAAAAATCCGCTACAACGCAAATATTAAACCAGATCGTTTTTATAAAGAAATAAAATATAATAAAACAATTGCTTAAATAGCTTAGAATTTATTGTTTTATTACTTTAACACCTTTGAAAACTGAAGTATAATTAAAGGTGCGGTGCAGAGTCAAACTTTTTGTCTTTAATTTTAATAATTTTTCGAGAAAACCTTACCCGTGCCCCCAATAGCCCACAAAAATTTTTTCAACAAAATATCTCCAGTGGTTCAGGAGTTATGACCCCACGAAAATGGCGTTTTTTGACAATTCCGTACGTGAAAGATTGCTTAACGAGTATAACGACTTAAGTTACAAATTATGCATTTAAAGAAAGCAGCTACTTTCTACTTTAGTTTGGTACCTTGATCGCTAAGATCGGTGCAGTATTTGTCGAGATATTGCGGTTTTCGTACAAAAAACCCTCTATTTTTTCGCTAAAAACTGGAAATGAAAGAAAGACAGGTTAGGCAAACTTCACAAAATCACTGCCGTCGCATGATGTTTTTAACAAAAAAGTTGCGGGTTTTTTCTAAGTTAAACGCAATATTTCGACAAATATTGCACCAATTTTAATCATCACGGTATCAATTTAAAGCAGAATGTAGCCGCTTTCTTTGAGTGCATAATTTGTACTGTAATTCGTTATACCTATTGAGCAATCTGTCACGTACAGAATTGTCGAAAAACGCCATTTTTGGGGGTCATAACTCCTGAACCACGGGAGAGGTTTTGTTGAAAAAATTTTTGGGGGCGGAGGTAATGTTTTCACAAAAAATCATCAAAGTCGAAGACAAAAAATTTGATTCCGCACCACACCTTTAAATAAAAATTACACGTTCTACAAATAAAAATTTCAAGGGTTCTAGCACGGTTAATAATATATCGAATAAACTTAAATATAAATTAAATAAAGTGAATAAAAATTTTAAAAAATATATATTATTTTTTAAATTTTTTATTTAGCTAAAATTTTCGGTTTTAAACAAAACTGAAACTTTGTGTTACATTACTAACAATTTTACTCCTTTACAAAGCTCTCAAGTATTCCACCTTAAATAAAAATAAAAATAGATTTTGCTGAATGAAAATGTTATACAAACAATATATTACTTCAACAGTACCTAATCTAACTCTCAGTCTGTTCACTCACGAATTTTAGAGTGGAATGTGTGATATAGATGTAGCGTTTATTTAGTCATTTTTGTAACATGCAAAAATAATAAGATTATTTCTATATTTTTAATGTTAGAGCGATTAAACGGAAACAATTATTTCTTTCGTTTTTGGTATAAATTTGTATTTAAACGCTCCAGTGTATATTTTGTATAGTTTTATATAAATAAAATCCAGTTTCAAAAAAATTTGTGGAAGCCTATATTAAGTTTTTTGTTATTTAAGTTATTATTAAGGATGTTTTTTTTTTGAAAGCTATTTTTTGACCAATTGCACTTAGAGCCTAATATTACCGCGACATCTTTTGATTGATCCATTGTTTTACAGTATCTTTTTATTCACGGATCCATTCCACATCTATTGACAAATAGTTTTCAATAAAAAAAATTCAGTAATCTTACGGAAGGTATAATATCTCTGCAACTCCTTCATCAATCAGACTACAAGATAATAGAGATAGAAGTTACCGCTTTTCCAGTTTACCTCTAGTGATTAAAATGTTTACACCGATTGAGCTAATTTTAGGTATCGCGCACAGAATTAGCAAAAAGGCTATTTTTAGAAAACCAAATCTCCTAAACCATTGATAATATATTTTACTAAATACAAATTAGGTTTATTGAAAAAACAATCAACGGAATATTTTTTAAAAATAAACAATCACCAAAAAATGAGACTTGATACGGGAAAATGCTCAAAAAACCGACAAAAACATTTCTTTAGTGTTTTTGGCGTAAACAACCCCAAGTTTAATAATACGCACTATTTGTGCGTTGTAAACCAACGTATTTTTAGTTTTAATTGTTTTAATTGTTGGCTTTATTTTGTCTCGTTTTATTCTTTTTAAAGTTAAAACAAAATTTAATAACTCACTTCAATTTTACACTGAAAAAACAAGGAATGGTGGATTTCAAAAACCTTCCAAAAAATACCAAACACTGTAGCCGTCAAGCTGATTTTTTACCTGTAAAATGGTCCTATTCATTTAAAACTCAGAGGTTGTCTGAAAGCGTCAAATTTAACAGGGAAAGGTTTTTGCTTCGAAACCGTCGACAGATCTTAATTTGAAATAATAAACTTTTAATTTTTTTGTTGTTTTTTTAAAAAAAGATAAGCCCATTTGCAACTTTCTTTTTTGCAATAATGTTGATTTTAGTTTTTTTTATGCAATAAACAAAAATAAATTTTGATTATTTAAAAAAATGTATTAAAAAATCTTAATATAAATTAAATGAAAGTTAAGTGCTGTTTGTTTGAAGGCCGTTTGAATCATTCCAAATTATTTCAAAATAAAGTTTTTAAGGTGCTTTGCAAAAAAACTTTCGTTTTTAGATTTAATTTATGTTTGCTAAACGCTGAAATTGAATGAAATCCGTACAAATTGGTGTCTTAGTTTTTAATTGAAAAACACTTTATAAAACTTAAAAATTCAAAAGTCTGGATCCTCAATAAATACAATAAGCAATATTTAAAACGGGTAAAAACGCTGCTTTTATGTCGAAAAGCTTTTTTTATTGAATTTTTTAGCTTTTTACTGCTTAAAATATCGATTTTGACTTTAAAACTTAAGTTTAGAGGCAGTTATAAGTCATTTTTTAAGACAATTTTTTTCCTTTGCGAATCACCTGTTCTATGAGAAAAAAGGGAAGAAACGCGGAACTGAGGCTTTTTGTGTTCCAATCGTTCAAGGGCATCTACTGATAATGCTTTTCCAATGATTTTAGTTTGCTTAGTAAATTTTTAAACAACTTGGAGATACATTTAATGTGGCACTAATAATACTTAATGATTGCAGAAATTCTTTTGTTTTTCTTAATTTTTAAGTGTTTCTGATTTCAAAACAATTAAATTCTAAGGTACGTTGTATAGGTAAATTCGTCGTAGCTGCGACTCTCGCCTTTTTGTATTCTCCAATAATCGCACATAATTGTTTTTCGTCTTCTAAATCGACTAATCAGTGAGAAATCATGTAGAGGCACGCTTCCAACTTTACTAGAAGTTGTAAAATCCGAAATGAGTTCGCAATTTCCCGAGTACGTATGAAATTTGCAGTACGCATGCTTGTTTTGGGCGTCGGAACCACTGGCCGAAAATAAGTTAAAATGATTCATTTTACACTGCGCCTTTAAAATGGACGGCAGCAAGTATTTCACGGCAAGGTTAAATGACAACTTGCCACTTAATAATCTTAACCAAAATCGATTTTAAACGTATAACATAACAAAATTTAAACAAAAATACAAGATTTCATTACAAAATGCATACATATCCAATAGGCGTCTGTACAATAAAACCTATTAATATAAAATAATCTTATATTAGCAATGAATTTGTTTAAATTTTCATTAAAAACAGGTAAAATGTTGTGTTTTTTTTCATAAAAAAGGCGAAAATTAAACCGCGCCTGCGTTCTCAGCTACGAGTGGTTTACCTATAATAAAAAGTGCGTAAATAATTTTGAGCTTATCTACTGTTAAAAGCAATAAATATTTTTTCATGATTAGACTATTTTTCCCGCTTAATATGCAGTGTGATTATGTAAATGAAACAAAACAAGGAACAGTAGAACTAAAACGACCAAAAGTTTTTAGTAGGTTTGCCTAAAAAGTTTGCCTTTCATGTAGACTAATTAGCGGGCATTAAAACTTCCTCTAATAGTTTTTTTTTAAATTTGCACCCATTTAAAGCTGTAAAGAAGTGAAACCTTTCGTAGTAACTCTTGTTGTACAATCCGCTTTCCCCTCCCCTAGGTTAAAAAGGGGTTGAAATGAATTCTTTGTAATACCTGTTTTTTTGACATGCCTGATACATAGCATTGCATTCCATCACCCGACATGAAGCTTTATCGCAGAACATCCAGATATTTAAATTTAAATCCAGAGATATAAATAATTCCACTTTGAAAGTCTTTTTACCAGACATGGTTGTTTAATCTATTTACGACAATAAAGCGTTGTTTTTT
>JASAMX010018336.1:0-10939 GCA_030248175.1 Microlaimidae sp. YZB2_3 | reverse complement strand
TATGTGCATCTCTTCGTTCAGTTACGTATACTTATTCCCATTATCAATCTTTCACGTACAGAGTCTGACAAATTCTGCGATCGATCATGACGTATATGCAAATTTTATTTAAAACAATTATAACTCGGCCATATGCAAATTTTATTTAAAACAATTATAACTCGGCCGAATAAAATCTATATGACTTGAAATTCGGAACATAGATAGAACTTATAACGGAGAATCGATTGGTAGCGATGTTTTTTTGATTTGACATTTGTGCGGTCGCGGTAATGTGGTAAGTGTTTACTTTTGATTTAAATATGTTACAAGACAATTTATCCGGCCGCTGGTTACAAGACAAGACTTGAGCTGGTTCTACTTTACAGTTCGAAAGCCCCGATATCACAATTGAAAAATCATTGATTTTCTGACTTAAACACCATGTTATGCACCGCATATTTTGTGGGCCATTTTTATACAGAAGAATTTCTTATATTATTTAAGTTTTGGAACAGCTGCTCACTCAGACAGCAGATTAGCTAACAACCGCTTTTCACCCAAATAAATGGAAAATTAGAATTTACGGGAACCCCTCGTTTTAAATTGCAATTTTTATATTTATTAGTAATAATTAATAATTTAGGTATAATAAAAATTAAATATAAAATGCACCTGTTACTGATTTTTTTCTGACACTCTTTGCATTCTGCATTGTACCCGATGGAAAATTTCACGGATTGCGCACGTACTTTTCGCATTTGGGCTCTCATATTGGTCGCACTAAAAGCTTGCACAATAATAAACAATATAACATTTTTTTTTTAAATAAACAAGATACTAACTTTTCAAAGTGAGCGGGCATGTTGGATTAATTTACCTTTACCACTTTTTGTCATGAAGTATAAAAAAACAGACGTAATTTTAGTTCCACTTTAAAAACTTGATTCTTTACCAAATGTGAAAAGTCAGAAAAAATTGAAAAAAAAATGGGTAATTAGAGTTTTAAAATCGATTTTTTGTTTACTGGGTTAATTTTTAAAATTTTTCATTTTAAAAAACGAGCTTTTGTTAAATTATTACGCACAATGTTATATTGTTTATTACACAGGAGTTTTTATATTGTAATATTGTATTAAAAACAGAATAAAAAGAGTTTTTTTTTTATTTTCAAACGGTTTCTTGAACTGTTCTAAGTATTTCAATGAAAAAACTTAAAAGGTAAATAAAGATTTTCGCCAACGTTTTTCCAAAACATATTAAACATACATTATTCGATTATTTATTCTATACCTGAATAAACCCCTGTTTATCTGTACTATTCGTTGACGATTAATTGTTTGTTGAATTACCGCCTCTAAAGAAATCCATAATTGGTCCAGTGGAGTGTCAAAAGCCAACATTTCTGTACCTTTTACCTAAAAAAGAAGAAAAAAAAACAATTCAATCAATTATAAACATAAGACTTATTTAGAAAAAACAAATTTTTTAGATCTTTTTGATGACCATGATAGGAATTTTAGAATCGATACTTATAAAAAAAGAAAGATAGTTTCTCGTATATTTTTAAATGCCCAATAAACATTGTTTGTCATCAGCTTTTTTATGTTTCTATACAAAAATTAACTTAAATATTATTAATAGTTTGAATTCCCAGCCACAGTATCACTGTGTTTAACACAATTCACAAAAAATAAAACTTTCAAAACAAGTTTAGAATGGTGATATTAGCTCCAGCCATTTAAAGTGGAATGAGCTCCGGGGATCCACCCCAAAATGAGCGATTTCCAGCTTATCTAAGCTTAAAATATGTTTTAAACTAGGCTTATTTTTATCGTTTTTTAGCAAATTACGGATTTTTTAACACTGATATGAGGATTTTCTTATTTCACACAGTTGGAATCAGATTCTTAAAGATTTTTGTTTAAGAACATATTTCAAACCCAGATAAATGTTAAATTCCTATTTAAAAAGATTACCTCTAGATTTCTCTTTGTTTTAAATGGCCGGAGTTACGGAGTATATTTGGTGGTAAAACCAATACTTATTTATCATAATAATAAATATTAGTAATGGGTAGTAGTGTTGTGATAGTTAGCGAAAAATCAAAGTAGGTAGTTAAGTAGGTAGTTAACTACCTTTAATTTATAAATAGGTAGTTAAGTAGTTAAATCAAATTACAAGTAGGTAGTAAGTAGGTAGTTAACTACCTGAAATTTTTAAACTAGGTAGTTAAGTAGTAAGTAGTTAAGTAGGTAGTTAAGTAGTTAATTTTTTAACTAAATATGTAATTATAAGAAAGTCTTAGTAGAACTAAAAATTTAAATACTTAACGTTTAAAATACTTTGTTACAGCTTTAATGATTAACTATTTCCAAATTTTATTGGTTTTTTGCCAGTTCCTTGTGTTAAACAGTACTTTATGAGACGGCTGGACAGGTTATATAATATGAAATTCAAGAAATCGTTTACAAAAAATAGTTCTTTGCTAAGTTAACTTGTGTTTTGCTGACGTATTGCTTATTTAAAAACGTTTTGTATTTTTCACCCGCTTTATTTTATAATTGTGCTGATGTGTTAGGGTTCACAAATATATCTAATTTTTGGGTCCAATTATTAGTTTTTTGTTATTTTACTGCAAAACTTTTTTCCCGGTTTCTTGCAAAAATTTTTTTGTTTTATCCTTGTGCTTGGATTTTAAATGATTCTCAGATCCAGATCAGGTAGGATATATTTACCCACAAGTACTTTAGATTTATCATGGGTGGCGCGGGAGCGCAACGGGGCGGTTTAGCCCCGTGGCGCCGCGCCAACCATAATGAGAGAACGTGGGTAAATTTTGAAATTCAGAACCTTCTTCTTCGTCTTCTTCTTATTATTATTATTATTATTATTATTAATTATTATTCCAACGCTCCATTCTTTTAAAAACGATATTCCTCATTCTGTTACCTGATAAATTATAAATCAAAAAATAAACATGGGCTCATTAGAAAGAAGAAGGAATTACGCAACTTTCTTAGGAAGCACTTTTTTCATTTCAGGTCCTTGTTATCGATTTATTGTATCAAAAATAAAAAAATTGAAAAAGTAGACATATAAAGCTTCCCAACCGCACAATAACAGCCTTTTGGCAACAATAAAGGATTGATACAAGCAAGACAGCCAACATCCCCTTATAGAAACCGCACAAAAAAAGCAGACCGGTTTTAATTGGTGGCAGAAACGGCACCAGTCTTCTCAGCGCCATCTGCTTCAACCGCGCGGAAAACGGCAAAAACAACAGAGTACTTTTTTTTAATTCTTGCATTACTGATGACAAAATTAATTCAGAAGTTTTATTTATTAAAAAATAATAATAAGCGTCGGTGGCGCGGGAGCGCCACGCCCCGGTAATCATCGGTGGTGCGGGGTGCCAACTGCAATTTAACCCACGGCACCGCGCCAACTATACTTAGAGAACGTGAGTAAATTTTGTTATTCATGTTCATCATCTTATGATTATTATCATTATTTTTACTTTAAAAATTATAATTGCAATCATTGGCGCACGGCATCGCGCCAACTATATTTAGAGAACGTAGGTAAACTTTGTCTGGAGCGCAACTGCACCGCACTAACTATAATTAAACAACGTCGGTTAATTTTGTAATTTAAATTCATCTTCTTCTTCTTATTATCTTTTATTTTATCGTGGCAACGGAATGATTATAAACATATGTCATTGAGCAGCTAAAACTATAGTTTATTAGGCTATTTTTTAATTTAATTTAAAAAAAGTGGTAGACTAGCCTTGAAAAATGCTCTAAGAATAGAGCAGGAAAAAGGGGCGATTTTTTCCTGGGCGTATGTTTAGACAGAAAAGATGTAGACTAGTCTGAGATGGACATTATGTGGACTATAAGAAATTTGCATTTGGTTTGGCCAGCTGCTCACTAAATAAAAATTTCTACGATATGATAATGATTTGTTTATACATTGATCTAATCACACAGCACTGTTGCATTTTTTTAGTTTCATAAAATGTCAATTGAAAAAATCATACTCACAGCAATCTTTGACAAGCGCGAAATCGCCACTTTTTCAAATTTATAGTTGTTTCTTACACATACAAATATAACCTTCTAATTGAAAAAAGTGGCAATTCGCGCTTGTCAAATATTGCTGTGATTATAAATTTTTCAATATGACATTTCATCAAACTAAAAAAATGCAACAGTGCTGTGTGATTAGATCAATGTATAAACAAATCATTATCATATCGTAGAAATTTTTATTTAGTGAGCAGCTGGCCAAACCAAATGCAAATTTCTTGTAGTCCAGATAATGTCCATCTCAGACTAGTCTACATCTTTTCTGTCTAAACATACGCCCGGGGAAAAATCGTCCCTTTTTCCTGCTCTATTCTTAGAGCATTTTTCAAGGCTAGTACAAAAGACAATAAGATTATGAGTTAAAGAGGTAATCAAAGTAATCCCACACAATATCCAACACAACACACAGAATTTTTTTGTTTTTAAAGTCCACTTGGGGTGGACTTAAAAAAAAAGATGATTTATAAAAATTGTTTGTCTTATTTATACTATCTTGTTGGACAATGAAAGCGGGAGAGTCCAAATTTCTTTTAAGTTCAATATATACTTTAACGAAATTATCATTGCTTTCAAATAGTTTCTTTACTAAAAGATTTTTTAAATTATACATTGGAATCATAATAAATATGATTAATACTTGTTTAAAAAATATATTTTTTTGGTCTTTTTTTAATTTAAAAACTTAAATACATTAAACACTTAAACAAATACTTAAACTCTTAAACATTAAATACTTAAATACTTAAATGCATTTTACTTAAAAAGCAAACAACCAAACAGATTTTTGTTTTATTTGAACTAAAAAAAAACAATAAAAATGTGTCTTATTAAAATTTATATTAACAAAACATTTATGTATTAGTTGAAAAACTTAAACTTTCAGTTTTCTTTTACACAAAATGAAAGATGTTATAAAAAAATAGAGCAGTAGCACTTTTGTGTTGTTGCTTTATTTAAAGCATTACAACATTTTGAATTGGGTTCATAAACTATAAAGCACCTTGTGTATAAAATAAATGTTGAGTTTCCAGCTATGGATTTTGATTGAAGACACTCAGCGCGTGCGAAATACCGTGGATAGACACTGTCACATGGGTAATATATCCGCGACTGCCTACTTCACTAACTACATTCTGCCTACTTTGTAACTACTTTGTTAACTACTTGTATTAACTACTTTATTTTCGGAAAGTAGGTAGTTAAGTAGGTAGTTAACTACTTTTAGAAAAGAAAGTAGGTAGTTAAGTAGTTAGCCAAAATTATGGTAGTTAAGTAGTTAACTACTTAAGTAGTTATCACAACACTAATGGGTAGTTCCGGTTCTGAATGTTCCGGGCAAATATTAGAATTCCGGTTCCAGACCGGTTCTGGTTCCGAGAGTTCTGTAGTTCCGCCCATCGCTAATAATTATTATTATTACTAATTTAAGTATTAAACTCACAGTATCAATGCAGCCGGCGTAGTCTTTCAGTATTTGCAAGGCACGGGGAATGTTCTGATTGGGTTTTGGCAAGGAGCTGTGCATAAGGCCCAGAATGCTGTTGTCCGGAGGTTGAGCGTACATCCTCAGCAGGAGTAAATACACCTAATAATTACCATTGTTTTATTACTCATATGTATGGACACTCATTTGGCTTAGGAGAAAGGGGCCATGGGGAATATATACCATCGGCCATTTTCCCCTCTAGGGCCACCCAATTTCGCCGTCATCCCCCTAAAAGTCCAATAATAGCCATACCCTTTCTTTGCTTACTTTAAAAAATTTCAAAAGTTAGTTGTTTTTATGGTAAATTTATCAGATTAATGTAATAAAATAATTATGAGTTTTATAATAAAGAAGACTTACGTCTGAGTCCCCAGCTTTTCCCCGGTTATAGTGTTTATTGCAATAGCGTTCTGCGGCCTTGTAATCGTGGAGGATGTTGGTGTAGATGGCGATGGCCTGCTCGTGCCTCTGCAGACGCCCCAGGAGCAGCGCCCGCTCTTCGTACAATGCTAAACAAACATATATACTATACAAAAAAATAAGCTAAATAAACAAGAATAATAAATAATTATTTTTTACCCCACAACACGATCAATCTTCTTGGAAATTCATTGCAAATTTTTCTCATCCTACCAGCTAATTTACCTACACACTATTTTTTGTTTGCATAATTTATAGACTTTGAAAAAGGTGTCCGAGCAAATTAATTCTTTTCATAAAGGCTGGTTTATACTTATGACAAAACGTCCTTTGGACAAAGTCCAAAGGACAATTATAGAAAAGCCAAAACGTCCTTTGGACAAGCCAAAACGTCTTTGGACAAGCCAAAACGTCCTTTGGACGAAGTATGAATGCTATTTATAATTTGTCCTTTGGACAAAGTCCAAAGGACAAAAAGTATGAACACGTTGTCCTTTGGATTTTGTATTTTGGACTTTGTCCTTTGGACAGTCCAAAGGACGTTTTTACGCTGTATTTGTTCTTTGGACAAAGTCCAAAGGACTTTTGTCCTTTAAACTTTGTCCAAAGGACGTTTTGTTATAAGTATGAACCAGGCTTAAATGTGTTTGTCAAGCCTCCCTTCCCTCCCTCCTAGAAATTTTCTACTGCCTAATAACTGCCTCTCACAAATTTAAAAATACAAAAAAAAAATGTTCATGCAAGGTGACATAAAAATACGAATAAAATGCATTGAATAGTTAAAAACGTTTTACCATCGTGCGGTATTTGAACCAACAGCAGCTCCGGTCCGTAATGCAACGAGTAGTCGAGGAAGTACAAAAGTTTGCTGCGATATTGACCCAGTTCTCCGGGTTCTTTCCCAGCCGGTGGGCTCACGTGACCTAAAGCTAACTCTAATAAAAATTTGTTACAAAATATTTTTTAAATGTTCTTTTTTTTATTCTGAGCCAAAACCGTTTCAATCATACGTTAGCGCGGTACAAAAGCTCTAAGCCAGGTGAACCAGAGTGTAAATAATGTAATTTTATAATCTAAGATGGGGTTTAAAGAAGAACCCCCACTCTTCCACTTTCTCTCTCCAATTCCTTTTTGCACGGAGTGACACGCATAGACTACTTTCAATTAAAGAGGAAGACAAAAAAAACACTTTTAAATTATAAAGAATGGGTCTCCGAATTCAACTAGGAATTTTTCTTCCTTTAAATCCAATATAAATTATTTTACTCTTACTTTAAATATAAATTGAGGTTTAGTTGATATCATAGATGAACAAGGGGGGTAGGGTGGGGTCCACCCCCCTAGCCTTGAAATTTTGAGAAAAATCCTAGAGAAAACCCCACTAGAGAAAAATCCAGATGGCCCCTCCTCCCCCCAAATTTTCAAATTTTTTACCCCTGACCCCCCTCTAGATTTTGAAATCTGACCCCCCTCCCCTCTCGAGAAAATTTTAAGTACTTTTTTATACTAAATTTTATTGCAAAAACGTGAATTTTTAAAACAAATTCATGTTTTTACACCCTTTTTATACCTAAATATTGCTTTTTATTCAATAAAATGTAGTATTATCTTACTATTATTAAATATTTTATGGTTTAAAAGTATTTTGTTTCGGAAATCGGATCCCACCTGACCTCCCTCTAGATTTTGAAATCTTCCACCCCGGGTCGACTCCCCCTAGAAAGCTAAGGGGGGTTCGACCCCCCTCCTAGATTTTGAAATTTCATTCACCCGGGGTAAACACAGCCCCTAGCTTTTTGACCGTGTTCATCTATGGTTGGTATGTTGTGAGATGGGATTAACCGCGCATTAGAATTCAAAAATACTGTACTATTTCGGGTATGTAATAAACTCTTTTCTCTATGTTTTCTCTGAGTATACGATCGGTTATTGTTGTTGTGTTGTGTAAAATTATTATAAATCGGAACCTGAATTTATAAATACATTTTAGTAGGTACTGTAGGAAAAATTCAAGTCATATATCTGTATGCACGCCCAGATATATGACTTGTTATACTGTTGAGATATTGTTTACACTTATTACCCTTTTAATTTTATATTCCAGTTTGTTATCTCGTCCTGCTTGCTTTTTATTACTGCATTAACAGGTCAAAATAAATTAGTCTCTATACATACACTTCGTTCGTTACTGTACCTAGCAACCTCCAATACACAAATAATACTTTGAGCGGCTATAAATGTTAGCTGTCAATATATTTACCTACTGATTCGTATTTACTATGACAAAATATTTTAAAGAAAATGTATGATAAGTCAGACCTGTGCACGGTCTGAAAATGCCCCCCCCCCCGTTTCATTGGGAGGATTTGCCCCCCCCCCCGTTTTATTGCCCCCCCCCCCCGCCCAAAAATAAAAAAGTACACTAAAATTTTGACGCAATTTTTGACCTATAAGGACGCCATCATCGCGATTTTTTTGCAGTTTTTAGCGTATTTCAATGTATATTAAGCCATTTTAGACCGATTTTGACCTTATTTTCGCTTTTTTTGACCCATTTTTTTCCCTTTTCCCTTCTTTTTTACTCTTTTTTCTCCTTTTTTCTTTCCCCCTGCTTGCCCCTCCGTTTTATTGCCCCCCCTGGTTCAAAAAAGTTGCCCCCCCCCCGTTTCTGGCACCGCCCCCCCCCCGTTTTAACCCCGGGGGGGGGGCCGTGCCCAGGTCTGATAAGTAATAACGATAACGACTATTATACACGCCACCCCACCTAGTAATATACAAATATAAGCGCCAAAATTTACTTTTAATTATTGTTAAAAAAATTGCTAAACTGAACACTGATAAGTAAAGAAAACTACAAGTTTCTGATGCAGTAAAAAGTATAGGAGCGTGAGAAGACCAAGTATTTATTTAACATGCGCAGTGGCGTGCCCAGGGGGGAGGGGCGGGGGGGGGGGCGGCCGCCCGTCACCCAAATACGGCGAAACCGGATTTTTTCGTAAAGGGGGACCCTTACGTTTTTTTAATTTTGGGAGAGAAAAATTTTTTTCTTTAATATTATCCAGAAACTTTCCTGATGCCTTCCGAAAGCATAATTAACAGTCAAAAAACCAAATTTTCCCCGCTTAGCGGGTAGTTTAATAAATTCACAATTTGTCTTATTTTTTCGATTTTAAATCGATTATGCCGTGCAATAGTTAAGGCAAATTTGTTAAATCAAACTACGATAAACATTATTAACCTTTTATTAACGTTTTAAACACCTGTTTTAAATGTATAGGTATAAAAAACCTTATATTTTGTGATAAGTATCATCTGGAATTAAAATTTCTAGTGTATTTTAGCGCCTTAAATTAAAAATTTTCTCCCCGGGAGCATTCTGCCCCCCGAACCCCCCTGACAAGGGGCTCTGCCCTATAACCCCGCTAGGGGGCTCTCGCCCCCAGATCCCCCTTCAGGGTTAATATTTACCCCTCCCCTGATCGCCCCCCCCCCCGAAATGAAATCCTGGGCACGCCACTGAACATGCGGTAAAAACTGACAATATGGTATAAACACGCTAACCTTCTGGAAGCTCTTGTAGATAGGTGGTAAGGAGGAGTTTGACTTTAGTCACGTAGTGTTCCGCCAACGCGTCGTGAAACCGAGCCCTGTCTTCATCCCATTTGAATATAATATGTTCCTAAAAAGTTAAATCCATAGCGCAGTAATAGGTAGCAGTAGTGAGGCCAGTGTTAAATGCTGAGAATTTATGACCAGAATATGAGTGTTATAAAAAATATTCAATTCAACCGTGTTGACTGACGGCCTAGTTTTTTCCATGAAAACCTGTCTAAAACTGCCGCTTATGATTAAACATGATTAAAAGACAAAATGCTCTTAATAAAAAAAAATTATATAGAAAAATTTTAAACACAACAAGTTCCACTCTAAGTACTCAATACGAGCCATCGAGGGGCTACTGCAGCAGTAAACATTTCGAGAGTGCAGTAATGAAGTAAACGTTTCAAAAATTAAAAAGAGTACCAGGCAAAAATATCGGTTTAGATTTGGGAGCTATTGTGTAATGCAGATCTGTACCCGGTCTGGACATGCCCCCCACATATTAGTGGTTGTGCTTCCTGCCCGCCCAAAAATGAAAAAAGCACTCAAAAATTATCTATGGCGCCATTTTTGACCTATTATGACGCTATGATCACGAAATTTTCGCAGTTTTTGCCTATTTCAAAGCATTTTAAGCCATTTTAGACCTATTTTCACTTAAATTTCGCTTTTTTTCTCTTTTTTTTTCCTTTCTTTTTTTCTCTTTTTTTTTCTTTCTCTTCTGCTTGCCCCAACCCGTTCTGGAATTGCCTTTCCCCAATAAAACCTCAAGGGAGGGAGCAGTCAGTGCATAGGTCTGATAATAATAACAGAAATAATATTCAAAATCAACAACACGTCTTAAATTTTTGTAATGTATCGGAAATCGGACCAACCCTTACCCTCTGAATTTTCAAACGTTTTTGAGAATAAAAAAACGCTAAGAATTAAGGTTTTTTTGAGGGTTCTCTCAAAATATTTGCCAGCTTCCTCCAGCGGCAACGGCCATACGTTTTTAGAGTATAGTATGGCTTATAATCGACCAAAATCACGTAAGGAATAATTTGCATACAATATGGTTTAATTTGCATGACAGCAGTTGGCGCGCAGCTGATTGGTCGTTCCGTATGATGTTCAGTTGAGTAAAAGTACATCTCTTACATAAGTTTGGTCGATTCAGAAAACTATCCACCTATATTTAAAATCTGGCAGACATTTTAACTAATAAAAACTTTTAGCTAAAAAAAGAAAAGCAAACACACACCAAATATGGAATTACAACTGCTTGTCCCTCGCGCAGAAGAAAACGCAGCACTTGCTCTCGGTCCAACTCTTTTACTTCACCAATGTCTTCCGTAAAAATCTACAACAAACAAAAAAA
>JASAMX010018335.1:0-16615 GCA_030248175.1 Microlaimidae sp. YZB2_3 | reverse complement strand
TGCTGGCCCCAGGGGGTGGAGGATTCACCCCAGCAGTGCCCATCTTCCAGGCTACGTGGGGCGGTCAGGGGGCTCATTAGTTTGCAAAAAAAATTTGACAAAATAATCTATGGAATTACTCTTTCAGAATTCATAAAATTAATACAACGACAGGACGGAGCTCTGGAGTTTCGGAATTTCAGGGGTTGTTTCAGAAATCCAAAAGTGTAGCTCCACAAACATTAGTAGTTTAGCTAGATCCCTCTTTTGGGTCGGTAAAGGTAATAATTTAGGGTGCAGTGCAGACCTGGATTTTGGAAATTGGGAAGGATTGCACATGCACTCCCTACAAATTTTCCGAAAGAGAGGGATTTGTAGGAGGTATACATGGGCACTACCAGCATAGATGAACAAGGGGGGGGGGTTAGGGTGGGGTCCACCACCCCTAGCCTCTAGTTTTGCCTCTCTTAGAAAAATTCTCAGGGGGGCCCTCCCCTCCCCCAAAATTTTCTAATTTTTCTAACCCTGACCCCCCCTCTAGATTTTGAAGTCTGACCCCCCCCCCCCCCCCCCCCGGAAAATTTTAAGTACTTTTTTTATACTAAATTTTCTTCCACAAAAATGTGAATTTTTTACACAAATTCATGTTTTTACACCCTTTTTATATACCTAAATATTGCTTTTTATTTGAATAAAAAGAAGATTACCTTATAAAAATGATTATTAAATCTTTAAATGGTTTAAGTATTTTGCTTCGGAAATTGGACCCCACCTGACCCCCCTGTAGGTTTCAAAATCTTCCACCCTGGG
Organism: Microlaimidae sp. YZB2_3; assembly: GCA_030248175.1. Taxonomy (NCBI): domain Eukaryota; kingdom Metazoa; phylum Nematoda; class Chromadorea; order Desmodorida; family Microlaimidae; species Microlaimidae sp. YZB2_3. The sequence continues at coordinate 15,826 of JASAMX010018335.1, read as the reverse complement.
TCGACCCCCCGACAAAGCTAGGGACAGGGTTCTACTCGAGAACCCCCCTCCTAGATTTTGAAATGTCATTTACCCGGGGTAAACACCCCCCTCCCCCCTCTGGCTTTTTTTTTGACCGTGTTCATCTATGACTACCAGGAACCTCTAATTTCTAAAAATGAGTGTTTAACCCTCTCGCAGAGCACATTTTAATTAAAAAATTAATACTTTTTGATTTTACCTAAAACTATCTTCTCGGAAAATTGCAGAAGAATTATGATATGATGACTTTTTCATATATTAGTTTTTAGTCATGCCATGCTTGTAGAATTTCAGTCGTGAGAAATAAATAAACATTTTTCAATTTCAATTTGTTTATTTAGGAAAAAAATACGGCTTAAAACGTGTATACAAATATAATTACAACAGGACAAGAAGTATATAGCAAAATGTTTAAGAAATAATTTATCCCAACCAAACCGTTTATAACATGTGACATAATATCAAAAGCAAAATTATTTTGTTCAGACCTGTGCACTGCCCCCCCCCCCCCCGGGGTTAAAACGGGGAGGGGGGCAATTCCAAAATGGGGGGGGGCACGGGGGGTAACTTTTTTGAAACGGGGGAGCAAGCAGGGGGAAAGAAAAAAAAGAGAAAAAAGGAGAAAAAACGAAGAAAAAAGAGGGGAAAAGAAAAAAAAAGGACAAAAAAAAGCGAAAATAAGGTAAAAATAGGTCTAAAATGGCTTAAAATACATTAAAATAGGCTAAAAATTGCAAAAAATTTGCGATGATGGCGTCATCATAGGTTAAAAATGGCGTCATAATTTTAGGTTACTTTTTCATTTTTTGGCGGGGGGGGGCAATAAAACGGGGGGGGGGGGCAAATCCTCCAATAAAACGGGGGGGGCATTTCCAGACCGTGCACAGGTCTGTATGTTTATTGCAAGTTGTATCAATTTATCAATTTTATAGAATTTTTGTCGTTAATTCAAACAGAGAACACACTGGTACCTATTTATTTTTCAGAGGTTGTTTTTTTAATAATATTTCATTATTATAACACAAAATTGAATACCTACCTATACTTCAATTTTTTTGAAAGAAAAAAACCAGCTTCGTGGGGAACAAAAATAGTCTTTACTACACACGACACGCACACACACAACCCAACAGTTTTTCGGATTTTGGGGATAAACTGAAAAAAAATTTCGGTCGACGTAGCCGAAAACTTTTTTTTTTAATTTTTAAAATTGTCCCACCCTTATTTTGACTTTATTTTAAAATCATACCAGCAGTCATTTTTCGATATTTACCTGTAACTCATACATATGGGAGTGGGGTATGCAATGTTTCTAGTCGAATTTTCCTCTACCCCAGGTTCAATATCACTCCTCTAACCTCGGACACTTTTGGTATGGCTGGTCTAACTTGAATTATATGAATATATGGTGAAGGGGATTGTTCTCAAAATAAAAGAAGTGATGAACAAATATGTAAAATATCGACATTTAGGATTAGTACACAGCACAGTGATTAGTGACTAGTGACAATACAATGTACATAAATTGTGGTTTGAGGTCGTGATTGACCAAATTTTTTGGTTTTTATGTATAAAAAAGTGTAGTAGTATTATTCCTTCCTTAACAATAATGTGTATCGTAATATTGAGACTTTATGGTATTATACTGATAGACAAATAAAATTTCAATTAAAATAATAAACAATAATACATGAACTAAAATATATACTTTGTTTTAATACTTTAGAATTAACATCAAAATTTATAACTTTGTTTTAGAAGGCTATTTATAAAAGACTATTTGTTAAAACTTGAATATTGTGAATTAATCAGAATTTTTTAAATTTTTTACCGGAAATGAGTTATGAGGCACGTTTCCGGCCAGTTTTTATCCGGATTTTTTGCTCTGAAACTATTTTCATTTTGAAATATGATGAAAACACTAATGTTTTCAGCAATCAGTTATCATACAATACAGTTCTAATATTAGAAATTCAATTTTAGGTATATTTAATCCTAAGAAAATAAAGGTAAATGAAGTTAAAATTTTTTACGCTTTGCAAGAACTTCTGTACCAAATGGAAGATCACTAATTTAGTGATGTCTCTCATTTTGACCTCAAAACTTTATTTTGGAGCTAAATAATTAATACGTAAAAAATTATTATTTAATAATTACATACTTCCAAAAGGATTGAAAGTTCGGCTTTAAATTTGCCGCACGATCTGAACTACTATTTGGTAATTACATAATCTCAATGTTTAGCTGTTAGTCAAAAAGGAAGTAGAAAAACCTCGGTTGAATAAACCCTTTGTGTGGGCTTAGCCAACCTTTTTTCCGCCTTTTTGTTATGAATATAAAAAAGTGGTTAAGCTTTTAAACTTCAGTCTACAACTAGAAGTTTTTTTTATTAATTCTCTAAAAATAGAGAACTTTATCTATTTTTAGGGGGAGTTAATTAGCTAAAATAAATTTGGGAATCTAAAACGGATGGTAAAAATCTAATCGTTCTGGTGGTAAAAATTTCTAAATCAATAAAAACTTCGAAATAAATTATCAGTTTACTTTGGGTATACGAATTTCATTAATTTTATATATAATGGAGCAAAAAAAGCAATAAAATTACATGTGATGTATGTCAGCCGCAGGGCTGTCACCGGCTACCTGTAATTTTAAAATAATACTAGTAGTGACATATAATAAATACAGTAAGATAGGAAAAGGAATATACGTTGGAGGCAGGAGGGTAATTCTTTGCCTAACTACATGATTTTTTCACGTATGCTTAATGCTTGTAAACCTTTTTTTCTGCTATAAAATAAGATAGCTTGTGATTTAGTGCTTGAAGTCCAAAGATTAAGACTTGTATTCATAAATGAACAAGGGGAGGGTAGGGTGGGGTCCACCCCCCCTAGCCTCGAAATTTTTGGGCCCCCCCGCCTAGAAAAAAATCCAGGAGGGCCCCCCCTCCCCCCAAAATTTCGAATTTTTTACCCCTGACCCCCCTCTAGATTTCGAAATCTGACCCCCCCCCTCCCCTCTCGAGAAAATTTTAAGTACTTTTTTTATAATAAATTTTCCTGCAAAAACGTGAATTTTTAACACAAATTCATGTTTTTACACCATTTTTATACCTAAATATCGCTTTTTATTCAATAAAATGTAGTATTATCCTATAAAAAGAACTATTACTAAAGTTATTATGGTTTAAAACTGTTTTGCTTTGGACACCGGACCCCATCTGACCCCCCTCCAGATTTAAAAATTTCGCACCCCGGGTCCACCCCCCTAAAAAGCTAGGGGGGGTTCAACCCCCCCTAGGACCCCCCTCCTAGATTTTGAAAGGTCATTTACCCGGGGTAAACACACCCCCTAGCTTTTTGACCGTGTTCATCTATGCTTGTATTTTGAGTGAGTTTTTAAATTTCATATAATATGCAGAATTTAATTATTTAAATGTTCCTTTTTGTTTTAAAATTTTGAGCTGTGAGCCTAGCGGGCGGAGGGGGGAGGTCGGTTGAAAGGCGGTTCGCTTATCCTTCATCAAATTTTCTACGCGTCTAGCAATTAAAGCGCGGAAATGAATATCACTGAATATTACCGCGGGATTATTTTTGTACAGAAACGCGTTGCAATCTTATTTGTTGAAGCATTATCAAAAATCAAATTTTGTGTTATACCGCCCGAATCGAATTACCGTTTTGATACTGGACTGATCAAGTTGAAATATTGGTCTTGGTGCCAAGAAACTCAAATATTAAAGTAGAAATAGATAAGGTTTTATTAAAGAGAAGTTTTTTCTGGGCATATGTGGGCAGGCCCTGTACCAGGGGGTAAGGCAGGGGGCCAGGCCCATCTCCTTTTTTGGGTTGACCGGGGTAAAAATTTAGGCAGGGGGAGGTAGGTCCAGGGGTGGGGGAATGTAAAAGGGAAAGTAACTCCATCATGATTATAGGTGTTTTTGGTGAGGGGGCAGTTGCGCCCCACCTCCCTCCTAGAGCCAAAATTTCGAACCCCCTTCTTAAAAGAAATTCAGCCCCCCCTCCCCCCCCTCCAAAGCTCCAGACCGGTCCAGCCTGACCCCCCTAGTGAAGCCGCTGAGTGAGATCATTTTGTTGAATTTGTTTAATCGAAAGTTTTAACTATTTGATTAAAAAAATAAGACTTCGAGATATTAATTTTGTATTTATCTTTTTTATTTTGACTGAATAATAGCGTTAAAACATCTGCTGAAATGAAAACATCATCTGCCAAAAGTTTTTAACTTTATTACCTTTTTTTTAAGTAAACAGATTTCTGCGGTCTTTATCACTGGGCGTTCTTTGTTGCAACAACATAAAACAGCAATCAATGTTTGCTTTTGTTTTATGGTAATAATCATGGGTTGCGCGGGAGCGCCACGGGGCGATTTAGCCCCGTGGTGCCGCGCCAACCAATATTAGAGAAAGGGGGTAAATTTTGAAATTCAGAAACTTCTTCTTCTTCTTCTTCTTCTTCTTCTTCTTCTTCTTCTTATTATTATTATTATTATTATTCCAACGCTCCATCCTTAAAATTGATATTCCTCATTCGTTACTGATTGATCAAAAATAGACATGGGCTCATAAGAAAGAAGAAAAAATTACGCAGCTTTCTTAGGAAGCATCGATTTATTGATCAAAATAAAAAAATTGAAAAATATACAAATAAAAACTCCCAACCGCACAATAACAGCCTTTTGACAACAATAAGGATTATACAGAGCAGACAACTAACATCCCCTGATAGAAACCGCACAAAAAAAGCAGACCGGTTTTAATTCGTGGCAGAAACGGAACCAGTTCCCAGCGCCATCTGCTTCAACCGCGCGGAAATCGGCGAAAACAACAGAATACTTTTTTTAATTCTTGCATTACTGATGACGAAATTAATTCAAAGTTTTATTTATTAAAAAATATAAATAAGCGTCGGTGGCGCGGGAGCGCCACGCGCCGGTAGGTAATCATCGGTGGTGCGGGGGTGCCACACTGCAATTTAACCCACCGCACCGCGCCAACTCTACTTAGAGAACGTGAGTAAATTTTGTTATTCATGTTCATCATCTTCTTATTATTATTATTATTTTTATATTTATTATAATATTCTATTATAGACGGAGACACAATTTCTCATTTCTGGGCCTGGTCGGACGTAAGCAGTTACTTGGCGACGACGGCCGCGTTCACGGCCACGGCCTCTCTTACCACTAGTCTCCTGATCGAGCATTCCGTCTACGTAGAAACTCTGGGCTTCCTGGCTCTATTTCTGGAGGGTAACCTGGGCACCCCACAGCTCTACGCCAACTGGAAACGAAGAAGCACGGTTGGCATGAGGTAAACGTGGAGTGAAATCCACGTACATTATATACTAGCGATGTTCTTACACGTGAAATAAAAGTATTAAAAAACTAAGTTTGTTTGTTTGTTTGTATACAAATCCCAATCTCTCCATATAAAATGAGAATTGCTGTTTATATCATCAAATATTGACTAAAGTCAATAGTTTTAACTAATTGCAGTGATTATATATTTATGTAAAATGTGACAATAACAACTGTCATTGTTTCGATGTTTCAGAAATACGACGCCTAATAAACAATGCAAACTATAAAGTAAAGTCGACAAAAAATAGAACAGCGTAGCATGTGAGTTGACGAGGTACCGAGATTAGGCTAATTAGCACAGGTTCAAGTCAAAGTTAAAGTTTTGTCTCATTCATTTTTTCAGTAAAAGAGCAAAAAAAAGGAAATCGTTTCGCCATATTATTTTTCTAAAAAAAACTCGGTTTATTAGGCGTCGTATAGCTGGACGTCCTACTTAACATTACAGTGATTTTAACATATAGTTAATGACGTTATTTGTTTATTTCTAGCGTTCGAATGGTAATGCTGTGGTTCGTGGGAGACATTTCAAAAACTCTCTATTTTGTTGTGCGAAAGACCCCGGCTCAATTTTATGTGTGCGGCTCATTCCAAATCATGATCGACGTGTTGATTCTGCTCCAAGTGCTCTTATACAAGGACAAGAACTCCGCCGCCCATCACAAATACGACGACGGCTACCGAACAACTGCCCTTTGATCGATCAATAAATGCTTATAGTTGATCGATAATCGATCGATAATCGTTCGCGTGGCGACGGCGAAAACTAGGATGCGTGCGGAGTGTGTTTTATTAGGCGGCGTGGTTTTAATTCTAATTTATTTCTTTTTTATGGAGAACACAAACAGCCGGCGACTTGATGAAGAAGTCGAGTTTCTTTTTAACTGCGGAAATTCAGCAGTTTTTAATTGTGGCCCCAGCAAAATTTTGTCACATAATCTGAGACAAAATCATAATAAACTGAACTGTAACTGACATAAATTATGTTTAATTTATTTAAAAACGTCGTATTAAAAAATAATAGCGGTGGGCGTGGCTTGATTTCGATTGAGTAAAGTTCTTTTACGGTATATAGATGTTTTTTCCCCACTTTTCTTGCTAAATAAATTTATCAGAATAGGAATAGGCACCTTGCACTGGAACTCGGTTTATACCATGAAGTATGCAATATACATAAGCGTCACCATAATGGATAATTACCGTATCTCCTACTTATTTTTCGTAGTATGCAAATCAACCGATCAAAATTTAGTGCGCTTTTAATCGGTTGATCTGCATACTACGAAAGATAAGTAGGAAATAGGTAATTATCTATTATGGTGACGCTTATGTATATTGCACACTTCATGTATAAACCGAGTTCCAGTGCAAGGTGCCTATAATAATGGAATAAAATAAAATGCGACTGTCGACTTAAAAATTTTAGTATTTCAGTATTCATTACTTAATCCTTGAGATTTATTGTGTATTTTACATAATTTCTTTTCGTCTTTGCTACAATAAAATGATAAGCACGATTTTATGATTGTCAAGCATATCCGTACCACAAACTCTTGTACGTTTTTTATTTGTTTTTATGTTTCAAATCAGCTACAAATACGATATTTTAACTGTGTTATGATCACACATTTGTAATGTCGAAGTTGTGGGCTAAACGGCCGCCCAAAGTGGCTTTAAGTTTATATTCAATAGTAAGGGAGAAAACCATTCTCTAATTTAAAATTCAAAAAAAATTAGACAAAAACTTTTAAGAGGGAGAGCTCTGAAGATTTTCGGCTTTATGACTGGATCTCCAGGTGATAGGATTATCCCTATAATAATGCGTTTCGTACAGATTAACTTTTTTAATTCTATAGTTTCATAGTTTCATTCAAATCATTTTACAGTCCTCCAACTTTCCCATATTGTGATATAATTCAATGGTTACATAAATTTTTAACTATTGATTCACTTGTGAAGATAGTCAGTTTTAACTCGTCAGGTTCATAGGTGTTTTTGGTCAGGTCCCCTAGGGGGGTCGGGACCCCCTGGCTTTTTAGGGGGGGTCGACCCCGGGTGTGAGATTTCAAATTTAGGGGGGTCAGGGCGGTCCAATTTTTTAACAAAGTTTTTTAAATCAATAATTTAAGTGTGTTAGGTCTAATATTGAGTTTTATATATTAAAACAGCCTATTTAGAACTAAAAAGTGTATTTAAACACTGTTTTTAACTAAAAAACCGTGTTTTTGACAGTAAATAAAAAATTATACTTCCAAATTAGTCGGGAGAGGAAGGGGAGGTGGGTCAGCCTCGCTAGGGGGCGTCAGGCCGGACCGCTCTCGAGCTTTGGGGGGAGGGGGGCCCTGGATTTTTTCTAGGGGGGTTCGAAATTTTGGATTTATGGGGGGTGTGAACCCCTCATCTGTTCACCCTTCCCAGAAAAAACACCTATGGTCAGGTTTCTCTCATTTTTTATTCGTTTTATATTTTTATATGTGGTCGGGAATTAATTGCAATTTTGCACGAAGGAGATTTTTGTTTAACTACTGAAATTAAATTTTAAAATATGTTGTTGTTTTTTTTTGAAAAAAAAAACACATTTCTTTTTCAGACCTGTACACGGTCTGGAAATGCCCCCCCCCCCCGTTTTGTTGGAGGATTTGCCCCTCCCCGTTTTATTGCCCCCTCCCCCATCAAAAATAAAAAAAGTACCCTAAAACTATGGCGCCATTTTTGACCTATGATGACGCCATCATTGCAAATTTTTTGCAGTTTTCAGCATATTCATTGTATTTTAAGCCATTTTAGACCTTTTTTCGCTTTTTTTGTCCCTTTTTTCCCTTTTCCCTTTTTTTTTTATCCTTTTTTTCTCTTTTTTCCCCTGCTTGCCCCCCGCTTTATTGCCCCTTCACGTTTACAAAAAGTTGCCCCCCGTGCCCTTCCCCCGTTTTTGAATTGCCCTCCCCAATAAAACCCCGGGAGCAGTGCACAGGTCTGCTTTTTAGTTAAACTAACTTTTACTTTTGTTGACATGTCTCAAGAACAAGAACGTACCATTTAATTAAGATAAAAAAATATTATGATAATTTATAAAGTTAAGTTTGAGAAAAGTTTTGCTTAGCTTTATAAAAGCTAAGGTTTTTAGTTTATGGTTAGGATTGTGTAATCAATTTTTTTCCGCAAAACTTTGATTTTATCATGATCATATCATATCATATTGGTGTATTCTTAAAGATTGCGCATTTCTTATTTTTGCAAAGTTAACCACAATAATGTAAATGCTAAAAACGAAAACGTTTAACAAATCTTTCTATTTTTAGATAATTTTGGCAGTATTACTGTCAATCATAAAGCTCTTGTTTTTGGTTTTGTTATGTTCTACAAATTGCAGTTACAATATATTATTGATGTTACTACCATGTTCTGAAGCTCCGTCTGTTTACAACTGATGGCTCTTAGAAGTTTAGAAGCTCCCAAATCCTTGAATAAAAAATGTTAGGCTTATTTAACTTTAAAATATAATGTTTAAAATTATTTTATTCGCAGTTTTTGGACTATTTCATAAAAAGAATCCATGGCATTTTTAGTTATACATATAGAATTAAGACAAAAATAAGGGCGGAGCTTCGGGAAACATCACTATTGTATAGAAACAAAGATTTTGATCAATAGAATGTGTGTGCCTCTATTGTGGCTTTGTGATGTCAAAAATACAAAACAAGAAGTATTATTTCGTGTAAGTTGTAAGTAAATGATCTAAAACAAATTGGAAAGTTTTTTATAGTTTTTTGCATACAAGGAATATACAAGTGGTTAGGTTAGTATAAAATTAGGAATCGTAGAAGAGAAATATGGGAAAAAGAATGCAATTTTCACTAAATTAAAATACTTCTGGTTTGAATGCTTGATAATGCAGTGTTTCGCTTTATACAACATTTTTCGATGTTATAACTGTGATAATCTTAATTTTGTAGAGAACAAAGTTAGGGTTTTTAACTTATTAAAAATAAATTTTTATAAAAATCGTGAATTGTAAAGACATAAGAGATTGATCAGCCATTAAAAAAGACCGGTTCGTAAATCGTACTGCTACAAAATGTCAAGAGGACAATATCTAAAAATTGAATTTTGGATAATAAAAGTTTTTTGAATTTTGAAAAAGTACTTCTTGTTTGGGTAAAATTGCAAAAGTTATTAAAAAACAAACAAAAAAACGCCTTTAAATTACCAAAATTGATCTTTTCACTTTAAAAAGTCCGTCCGTACAAACCCCATGAATAAAAAATTGACCATAAGCGAAATTGATTATTATAAAAGGTATAAATTGACCATAAAATAATACGTTTGAAATATTTGGTTTAAATTTTAATCACTAGAAGACAAATATAATTTATGTGAAAGCTTAAAAAACAATTAAAACATTTGTTTGTATGTTTTTATGATCAAAAAAATTTCCAAACTAATTTTAATTTGCAAACCTTTTTCTGAATTTCATGGTAAATTGGCACTCTGTGTATGGTATATTTGCCTACGGTTAATTAGCACTTTTTTATGACCAATTTGCACGTAACCAGCTTAAAATATATTTAAAGTTTAATTTAAATAAGGTTAAAATGTTTCTTTTAAGACGCTGAGCTCCAGAGTTCTTTCCGCTTTTAATATAGACGGAGTTCCGCAGTACAGCACTAACACACACTGACTGTAAAAGTTTTTCGCAAAATTGCGTTTGATTTTGAAACAATTATGCTAAAATTTTAGTGAAACTTTTTCTAGTGTCAATATCTATTACTATTGTACACTCAATTAAAAATAAAATTTGCAAACTATAGATGTACATAAACGGGTGTTTATGACTAACGCTACAACTCCAGATGATGTACACATCTGTTTATTGAGAACGTACTCTATTCTTCTGCTAAAACTAAATGAGGTTTGTTGATAATATAGCCTGGTTCTTTTATTTATTATTTATTTTATTACTTTTTTTCAATTTTTAACACTATATTTTTATCGGTTTTTAAAAGTTTTGAAAAAATTGTTACAAAATAAATCTATGCGCCCTATTCATGAAATTAATAAATATACTGCAGAGAGCAACACGCCGTAGCTCTGGCCTCCGAGGATTGCTCAGTTCCTAAAAACGAAGTTTCGTTTTAGCTGCGGAGCTCGGGGAAACGATAATAATGACAGTCCGATCAAATTAGAATAAAATAAATTGTTATGCACCCTGTGACTGTTGCGGGTGGTTGGGTGGGGTTGTGGGGGTGGAGGGTGGGTGGGGGTGGGTGGCTGTGGGCTGGGCTGGTGGGGTGGGGGGTCGGTGGGGGCTGGTGTGCGCGTGGTGCGTGGAGGTGGTTTGGTTTTTTTTTTTTTTTTTTGTTTTTTTTTATTTTTTTATTTCTTTTTTTTGAGGGGGTGGGTTGGTTGTTTCTGTTGTGTTTGTGTTTCGTTGTGTTTGTGTGGGGGTTGTGTGGTTGTGGTTTGGAGTAGTGTTTATTAGTTTTGTTTATTGGTGGGTGTTAATTGGTGCTTTTTGTTTAAGATGTTATGAGTTGTTGAATGTTAAGATGTAGGGGTGTAGATGGTTTGGAGTTATTTTGTGGGGGTTTTTATTTGTGGATAGTATGGGTTTGGTTTTTTGTGAGGTTAGTGTTTAGTGATGGCTGAGCTAATAGAGATGTTTTTCTTAGATGTTGTTGTTAGTGGTATTATTTTTGTTGATTAAGGTTTATTTTTAATGAGTTTTTGATTTGAGGGGGATGGTGTGTTTGTTGTGGTAGGGTTTGTTCATAAAGATAGAGGTATTTATGTATTTGGATTAATGTATTAGATTATCTAGTATTTGGAATATCTAGGATATGTTTTGGACGAATTCTTTGGGAATAGTTTGAAGTTATATATAGTATTTATAGATTAGGAGATTAGGAGGGTGTTTGAGGTAGTTTATATGTTATTTTAGAATATTTGTAAATGCGGTATTAGAAAATTGGTGTTATGATAATAAGATATGATTAATTATTTATATTTTTTTTTTCTGTTTTTTTAGAGTGTTTTTTATAGAGTGTCGACTTGGTGCGTTGGTTGTGCGTTCGTTAGTGCGTCGGATTTCGTGACGTTCGTCGTTCGTGTCTTCGGTTGGTACGTATGTTTGTCGTATCGGTAATGGTTTTTTTAAGATATTCAATGGGGTAATTAATAGGAGTAGTATTATGTTTTTAGTTTTTTGTCTTTTTTTGTAGTTCTAGTTTTGTAGTTTTGGGTTTGGTTTATGTGTTGTTTTTTATGTTATATTATCATATAGATTTTAGGTGGGTTATATGGTGAGAGAGGTTCGGTAGTGAGGGGAGGAAGTATTGGGTATGTAGAGTCGTGTCTATGGAGGAGGAGGATGTGGAGTGTTGGTAGTTATGGGTATTAATTTAATTAAGAAAGAAATTAGGTAGGTAAGTATAGTATAGTCTAGTGTGAGTGTTTCGTTATGTAATATAATAGGTAGGTAAGTTTATTTTACTATTGTAGTTTTAGTTAAAAGGTAGAGAGAGAGATAAAAGAGATTTGTAATGTTTTAGTAGTATTAGTATAAATATGTAGTTATATTTGAGGCTATATGGTATATGTGGGATTTAGTTTTGTTTTATGATTTAGGAAGTAATAAAGGGAGAGTATGTAGGGGGGGTATAGGTGGGCGAGGGTTGGGTGGTTTGTGGATAGAGTATGTATAGATCTAGTTTTCTAGTTGTTTTATTTATTTATTTTTTATTATTTTTATATATATATATATATATTTTTTTTTTTTTTTATGTATATAGGGATATTAGATATTTTAATTTATAATATAGTATATTTATATATATGGTAGATGGGGAGGGGGGGTGAAAGAAGTTGATAGGACGGGTTGGAGTAGGGTGTATAGGGTAGACTTGTTTTAGTTGATTAATGTGTAGTTTATATTTTGAATTAATTTTTATATTTTTTTAATAATATTTGATAGAATATAGTGTTGAGTACGGTTGGTTTGATAAGAAGATGTAGGTATATATGCTAAGGAGGATGTATATATGTAAGTATAAGTTATTATTTAAGTTTAATATTTATATTTAATTAGATATATTTTTGTATATATATAGGATATTACGTTTTGAGGATATGAGTTTCGGTATTAGGTTTAGATAGGGTAAATATAGATTTTGTATGTATTTGTATTATATACGTTGTAGATTGGGTTCTCGTATTCTGGGTTTCCTCTTCGTTTTTTTTTTTGGTTTTTATTTAAGTTATATTTTTAAACTATATAGATTATAGATTTTGTTTTTATCTGTTTATAGCGTTACTCATATTGTTAAGTCTAGCAAAAGCTATACTAGAAATTGTGCTGGAGAATGTGCGGGAAATTTGATTATCGTTTATTAAGGTAAATATTGAAAGCATATTGAGCTATGATGGTAGGGAGGTTAGAGTGGTTAAAAGTAGTTAAAGTCTTTATATAATATTTATTTGAGATCGTTTGGTTTGGTTGATGCGTTGAGATATATGCTATATTTTTGATATATGCGAGTTTGCGGCGTCGGGTATTTACACTATAGGATAGGGGTGCGGTTTTGCATGAAGTGTTTGCGTTTATGGGTATAGTTCATTGTTTTGATTTTTTTGGGGTGGCGCGTGCGCTGCGTTCTTGATATGGGGGGCGCACCGGCGTGGGGAGGGGGAGGAGAAGGGGGGGATGCTGCCGCCTCGGCGTGGCTCCCCACGCGGCGTGGCACGCCAGCGCGGTCTCGTCACGTCATAAGCGTAGCGCACGACAGCGCGGGGAAGGCCACCCCGCCTCGGGAAGGCCACCCCACGCAGGTCCCCTCGTTTGAACCGGGCTTTGGACTCTGCCTTTGACACTCACAGTTTGTCTGATTTGACGCCCCGCTACTTTAAAACTCAATTAGCACTCGATGAGAGTTAAGGCTAATTTCTTGACAAGGACAAAATATTTCCAAGAGGACTGGACTCCTACAGACGTCCTGGGCAAACGAAGCAATAAGTATATTCTCAAAAAACTGTCTAACAACTATAATATTCGTGCAGACTCGTGCCAAGATAGGCAAACGTAAAGACAGGTCCCGCGTGTAACAAAAATTTAAAATCGCCAAGGGAATTTATGTCTCGTTTCTCATCTTTTTTTAAAGTTCTATTGCTGAAAGTACTGAACAGAAAAATCTCACAATTACACAACAAATTTTAGTTTTCCTATAGTCTGATGAAAAAAAATATTCACAGCAATCTTTGACAAACAAAAATAGTCACTTTTTAAAATCAGAATTTAATGTTTGTATATTTATAAAAAACAAAAAATTGGAAAAGTAGCGATTTTTCACTTGTGAAAAATTATTGTGAGTATGATTTTTTCGATTGCCATTACACCATACCACAGGAAAACTACAACTTTATTGTTTAATTAGCTCATCGTATAAACAAATCATTGTCATAATCGTACAACTTATTTGATACAAAGCCAAATAATTGCGTGTGAGTGTCCAACCAACGAATCAACTAAAGGTTTTAATGGAAAAAAAGGGGGGGGGTGGGGGGGGGTTTGTTTTGTTGTGTTTGGGGTGGTGGGGTTTTGTTGTTGTGGTGTTGTTGTTTGTGTGTTGGTGGGGTTGGTGTGAGGGGGGGGGGTGTGTGGGGGGGGTGGGGGGGGGGTGTGGGGTGGTTGTGATTTGGGGTGTGATAATTAAGTAGATAAGTAGGCATTATACCAACTTTATTTTTTATATTAGTTTTTCGGTTGTGCGGTCTTCTGGTTTTTTATATTTTATTTATTGGTTATGTTTTTTATGTCGTCCAGTTACTGCAAAAGGTGGCTTCTACTCGTATTTTTCGGCAAAATTCCTCAGGTAAAAACTTAAAAGTTATTTTGTGTCAGTTTGAACACTGCTAGTAAAAATTTAAATATTTCTTAGTATTGAAAGCTTTTTTAACACTTTCAAATTAAAAAAAGATTTTTATGGTAGCAAAAAAGTTTCAAAAAAAAATTGTATTTTTCAACTAGAAGCACACATTTAACTTCAATTTTGTTGCAAAAACGAACGAATGTATTTCAGGGACCCTGAAGGTTTCGGCAAAACGAATCAAAACATTAAACCAAACTTACCTTAATTAATTGCAGTATTGACTCGACCATTTAACAATAAAGCATCTTCAAATTTCGAGCAAAAACGATTAAAAATTAAAGGTTACATACCTAATTTTAACAATTATTTATCAAATTATATTTAATTTGGCACAAAGTTACCAATTTATTCACCGCTAAAAATGACTAATTTGTGTATGTTTTGTCAAAAGGCGAGTTAAAAAAAGTTTGCTAAGAACTTTTTCGTTTTTCTAGAACTTCATAACAGCTAAATTTAAATGATCTTTATAGGTCGTTTATGTCAATGTCAGCCAGATTTTATCATAGTAGTAAATATCAAAAAACATCGTATCGATCTAATCAAATTTGAACATTTAATGTTTTCTTAAAAATTTTAGGCAGTTGCTTTTCCATCCTAGTTTTCGGATCGTATATTATAGGGGTTTACCGCTATAAAAATTTGAGGAAATATCACAAAAAACTTAATGGTGTTTAAAAATTCTTGGTTTAACTGGGCTTTCTAAAAAGCACCACAAGGTTAAACCAAACAAAAAAACAACGTCCCGTCGTATGCAGAGATGTAACTGAAGCGTGTGACTGTTTTTGGAGCGTAGTTTAATAATTTGAGTGAAGCTATTCAACTTATAATTTAAATTATAACGCCTAGTTTTTATGTTATAAATCTAATTTAACTCTAAATAGAACCAACATTTGTAAATACATTTAAAATTTTTGGAAAACATTTTGGTCATATCTTTGTCCACAAATTTTCGGGAAGAAGCTACAAAGCTCCTCGCATTTTTAAAACGCTAGAATTCTTCCATCCAATTGTGTTTATATTTTCTAAAAATGTTCAACGAAACAATACGCAAACTAAAGGTAAACCCAACGTGGCTGCAGCAGTTGTTCGTTGGATTAAAAAATGCCCCCCCCCCCCATTAAGTAACCACTTCAGCCCGCGGCTGCTCCTTTTCTTCTTTGGTTTGGGGCCCGGCCCTTTTTTCTGGTTTATGGGCTCCTTTCGGGCGTAAGGAATTTGATTTGTGACAGTGCTCCTTTAAGTAATCACGAGAATCTGAGGTCACTTTATCAAACAAATACTCTGTATTAAATCGAATTAAGTTGGCTGATAAAGTGACGTCAGATTCTCGTGATATGAATGGTTACTTAATGGGGGCAGTTTTTAATCTAACGAACAACTGTTGCAGCCACGTTTTGTTTACCTTTAATCGTAGGTGGTGAAGTTTTGTACTAAATAAAAACCAGGGATTATGTGATAACCAATCAAAACAATTCTTTAATTGCATTATTTTAAACATATTGCGTTT
>JASAMX010018333.1:0-13476 GCA_030248175.1 Microlaimidae sp. YZB2_3 | reverse complement strand
CCGCACCTTTAAGCATTTTGACATATTTTTCCAGTTTTCTAACGTATTTTTTTGACCCTCTCATTACCAACTCCAAAAATTTTAAAAGTTTTTTTTTAAAAAAAATGTAACACATAAAATGGTATAAATATTTGTTGCTGTCCATTCCTTGCTGTCCATTGCTTTTCTTACAATTGTAAAGCTTTTTTTGTTGGCATTTTAAAAACATTTTTAGCGATTATAAAAATCCACTTTTTCACCGCCTCCTTAAAAATACTTTTACCTACCCACAAACAAATACTTTCCAAACCCCTGGGGCGTATTTTTTAATACATTTTTCAGTTTGAACGGGGGAAGGGACTCATTAAAAAGAGAGAAGAGGCTCAGCCACTGACAAACATTGAGCATTTTTGGACCGTGCTATGGTTTTAGGTATCTTTGGTTTGGTTATAATAAGTATAAAACCCGCCCACCTTTCTTCCCAGTCTGTGTCTTGTTGTAGTTTGCCAACAACCGATCTTTTTGTCAAGATCTATCTGAACCCTCTGGCCGGGGCAGGGTACCCCCAATTTTTAGGCGGAGAGGGGGGTGTCGGCAGTAATAGGTTTTTTTTGGGGGGGGGCACAAACTCCCCCAACCCCCCCCCCCTGCCCACCTATGCGGTCGCGTATGGTCTTAGAACAACGTGTCTTGGTTATAATCAGACATGTGCACTGCCCCCCCGGGGTTAAAACGGGGGGGGGGGGAGGTTCCAAAATGGGGGGGGCACGGGGGGCAGCTTTTTTGTACCGGGGGGGGGGGCAATAAAACGGGGGGGGGGCAAGCAGGGGAGAAAGAAAAAAAAAGAAAAAGGAGAAAAAAAGAGAAAAAAGAAGGGAAAAGGGAAAAAAGGGACAAAAAAAGCGGAAATAAGGTAAAAATAGGTCTAAAATGGCTTAAAATACATTGAAATAGGCTAAAAACTGCAAAAAAATTCGCGATGATGGCGTCATCATAGGTCAAAAATGGCGTCATATTTTTAGGGTACTTTTTCATTTTTTGGCGGGGGGGGGCAAATCCTCCAATAAAACGGGGAGGGGCATTTTCAGACCGTGCACAGGTCTGTATAATTATAAACAATACCCACCTTTCTTCCCGGTCTGTTTCTTCTTCCTGGCGGTGGCGGCTGTGTCCGGGGCTTCGTCGGCGTCCCCGGCCGCGCCCAGAAACCGCCTCTTTATGTCCGTTTCGAAGCGGGAGAGGTCCGCGTCCAGCCGGCGGATGTGCTTGTCCACCATTTCGTAAGTTTGATTGGCGATTGAGACCTGGTTGGAACCTTCCGTACGGGACTCTTCAAACAGACGCTTGATTTTCTCGTACTAAAAGGTTTACTAAAAGTTTGCTTAACTGTAAGTTTTCAGTTTTTTTTATATTTAACGTTGTGATTATCAATTGATTCTATTGTTAATAGTTAGGTATGTATATAGTATACATTTCTCCTGACCTAGGCCATACCTTTTTAAGAGCACCCGCTAACGACTCACCTTATTGAATTTCCCGGCCTTGGTGGTCAAGCCCTTGGCTCCGCCCACGAGAGTTTTAGAGCTCCGGAGCTTCCGAATCGAAACGTAAGTCGTTACATCAGGCGCTACACTTTTGTTTGAGTTTGACCCCCACCCCCTCGAGAGCGCCTGCTCACCTTATTGGATCGCTCGGCCATGGTCAAGCCCTTGGCTCCGCTCACGAAAGTTTTGACGAGCTTTCCCAGAGCTCTGTGCAACACTAAAAGTACATAAATATTCACTATCTCAAACTTCTAGCTCTAACTCAAGCGCTATACTTTCGTTTGACACTCATAGGTATTTTTTGGGGGGGGACAGAGGGGTGCACGCAAAATTTTGGCTCTAGGTGGGGGGTGCACGGTGCACCCCCCACCTAGAGCCAAAATTTTGGGCCCCCCCTTAGAAAAAATCCAGGGGACCCCCCCCGCCCCCCCCCCCAAAGCTCGACCTGAGCGGTCCGGCCTGACTTCCCCCCCTAGGGAGGCTGATTCCCCTCCCCCCTCCCGACCAATTTAGAAGTATATTTTTTTATTTACTGTCAAAAACACAGTTTTTTAGTTAAAAACAGTGTTTAAATACACTTTTTAGGCCTAAATAAGTTGTTTTAATACATAAAATTCAATATTAGACCTAAAAAAACTTAAATTATTATGTTAAAAAAATTTTGTTAAAAAATAGGACACCCCTGACCCCCCTAAATTTGAAATCTCGAACCCGGGGTCGACTCGCCTAAAAAACCAGGGGGGTCCAGATCCCCCCTAAAAAGTTTTGGCCTTCCACTCGGGGGTGGACCCCCCTTGCGGACCCGACCAAAAACACCTATGTTGACACTCCGCCTCCTCGAGAGCGCCAGCTTACCTTATTAGATCGCTCAGCCCTGGTCAGGCCCTTGGCTCCGCCGACGAAAGTTTTAACGAGTTTGTCCAGCTCCCGCAACTTCTTTTGACACTGGATGTCATTCTCGCGCAGCGTGTTCAACTGCCTCCGGAGCTCGTTGGGCAGGGACTGGAGACCGTCCAAATACTGCTCCAGGTACAAAGTCATCCTGCGTAGGTTTTTATTATATTACGCAATTAAAACCTGAAAAGTATATTATTATAATATATTCTACGTGGTTTAAACCTGAAGCGTATATGCAGAGCTGTGCACTGCCCCCGGGGTTTTATTGGAAGGAGTAATTCCAAAACGGGAGGAGCACGGGGGGCAACTTTTTTGAAACGTGGGGGGGCAATATAACGTGGGGCAAGCAGGGCTTAGGCTGCTTGGAAAAAAAAAGAGAAAAAAAGGAGAAAAAAAGAAGGGAAAAGGAAAAAAGGAAAAAAGGGACAAAAAAGGCTTAAAATCCATTGAAATAGGCTAAAAATTGCAAAAAATTCGCGATGATGGCGTCATCATAGGTCAAAAATGGCATCATAATTTTAGGATACTTTTTTTATTTATTTTTTTTGGGGGGGGGGGGCAATAAAACGGGGGGCAAATCCTCCAATAAAGCGGGGGGGCATTTCCAGACCGTGCACAGTTCTGTAAATGTGACCAAAACCTAAAAAGTAATCTGACTATGATCTATGTTCCTACACACGAAACTAAAACCTGAAGTGTGTATTATTTGAAACCAAAACCTGAAGCGTAACCTGACTAAAACCTGAAGTGAATTTATACGTGGTAGAACCAGAAGCGTAAAATACGCGAATCGAACCCAATCCCAAAACGTATATTACACGTGTGGCTAAAACTTGAACACCAAAAACAAACCACATTTAGATGCTGCTGTAGTAGCTGTTAAGTATTAGGGTAGTGCATTTAATTTCGGCACTTTTCCAAATTGGGCATTTTTGATTTTGGACTATATTTTTGGTAATCCTGGACGGAATAAAACGTTTGATAGCTCAAATGACAGCTAATTTATTGTAGATGACTGTCGTGAGCTTTTTATTGGTTATTTGGTTATACTATGATATTTTCATGTGAAATTGTGTGATTTATAAAAAATAAAATTGTTACTCGTATTTAAAACATGGGCATTTCATGATTACGCAATAAATTGGTTTAAAAATCAAACTGTCCTGGTAAAATTTAGTCTATTTTCCGAATTTTTAGCCCTCGTGGTTCTACGTTGCGTCTGTGGTGAGCAATCGTTATAAAATACTAGCCTTGAAAGCATAGGTGGGCAGCCTCTCGGATTTTGGGGGGGTATGGGGGTCAAATTTTAGGGGGGGTGTCCGCAAGACCCAAATTTTGGGGGGGGGGGGTGTACCCAATATTTCCGCGCTGCCTTAAAATGAGCTTAAAACGCGTAAAAAAACGTAAAACAAGCTTATAAATACTTTAAAACTGTGTAAAATTAAAATAAGATCTTATTGCAACTTATAAATTTTATTTTTTTAATACTTTTAATAAAAATGTGCAGTGAGCAATAAAATAAGCAGTCAGGATTTCATTTCGGGGGGTGAGTCTGGGGGAGGTGAGAAAAAGTGATTGTCAAAGCGGTGCGAAGTGCCGCCGCCTGCGCCGCGTAGCGGCGCCAGCCGACGCGAAGCGTCGGCCGGAGGGTCTGGGGGGTGTCCCCTCAGCCGCCGAAGGCGAAATTTTTTTTAAATTTATTCTAACGGATTAAAAATCGTATCCTGGTGATCGAGTTAACATACATTTTAATTTTGTTTTTTTACCTAATTTCTACATAATTTTCTGTGATCTTAAAAATTCAGTCAGGGGGTTCGGGGGCATACATGCTTTTGGCCGGGCCCGCTCCGGGGGGGGGGTCCACCCCCGGGTGGAAGGCCAAAATTTTTTAGGGGGGGGGGGGGGTCCAGGGGGGTCCGGACCCCCCTGGCTTTTTAGGGGGGGTCGACCCCGGGTGCGAGATTTCAAATTTAGGGGGGGGGGGGTCAGGGGGGTCCAATTTTTCAGCAAAATTTTTTAAACTCAATAATTTAAGTGTTTTTAGGTCTAATATTGAATTTTATGTATTAAAACAGCCTATTTAGGCCTAAAAAGTGTATTTAAACACTGTTTTTAACTAAAAACCTGTGTTTTTGACAGTAAATAAAAAAATATACTTCCAAATTGGTTGGGAGGGGGAGGGGTCCAGCCTTCCAGGGGGGGGTAGGTCGGACCGCTCTCGAGCTTGGGGGGGGGGCCCCCTGGATTTTTTCCAGGGGGGGGTCCAAAATTTTGGCTCTAGGGGGGGGGGGGTGCACCCCTCTGTCCCCCCCCCCAAAAACATCTATGTTCGGGGGGAACAATGCCACCCGGAGGAGAAAATTTATAATTTG
The DNA here is from genome assembly GCA_030248175.1 of Microlaimidae sp. YZB2_3. NCBI lineage: Eukaryota > Metazoa > Nematoda > Chromadorea > Desmodorida > Microlaimidae > Microlaimidae sp. YZB2_3. Next base: position 8,684 of record JASAMX010018333.1, on the reverse strand, counting down.
AGGCGCTAAAATACACTAGAAATTTTAATTCCAAATGATAGTAATTACAAAATTTAATGTTTTTTATAGCTATACTATACATTTATAACATGTGTTTAAAACGTTAAAAAAAAGATAAGTGTTTTATAGTAGTTTTATTAAACATGTATGCCTTAACTACTGAATGGGATAATCGATTTGAAATTGAAAAACTAAGATAAATTGCCAATTTAAACAGCCCGCGTAGCAGGGAAATTTAAGCTGCACGCGTAGCAGGGGAATTTAAAGGTAATAAAAGGTAATAAACGGGAAAATAAGGTAATAAACACTCCGCGCGAAGCGCGGAAAAATTTTTTAGTCCTTTTATAACACTTAAAAATTTTTCTTTGGGAGGCGAATTTGGGGGGGGTGTCCCCGACTACCCCAAATTTAAGGGGTGGGGGTGTCAGCAAAATCCGAAATTTTGGGGGGGGTATAACCCCCCCAACCCCTGCCCACCTATGCTTGAAAGTTGAAAAATGGAAAAAGGGGCGATTTTTCCCCGGGCGTATGTTTAGACAGAAAAGATGTGGACTAGGCTGAGATGGACATTATGTGGACTATAGGAAATTTGCATTTGGTTTGGGCAGCTGCTCACTAAATAAAAATTTCTACCATATGATAATGATTTATACATTGATCTAATCACGCAGCACTGTTGCATTTTCTTTAGTTTGATGAAATGTCAATTTAAAAAATCATACTCACAGCAATCTTTGACAAGCGCGAAATCGCCACTTTTTCAATTAGAAGGTTATATTTGTATGTGTAAGAAACAACTATAAATTTAAAGAAGTGGCGATTTCACGGCTGTCAAAGATTACTGTATGATTTTTTAAATTGACATTTTATCAAACTAAAAAAATGCAACAGTGCTGCGTGATTAGATCAATGTATAAACAAAATAATCATTATCATATGGTAGAAATTTTTATTTAATGAGCAGCTGCCCAAACCAAATGCAAATTTCCTATAGTCCACATAATGTCCATCTCAGCTTAGTCCCATCTTTTCTGTCTAAACATACGCCCGAGGAAAAATCGCTCCTTTTTCCTGCTCTATTCTTAGAGCATTTTTCAAGGCTAGTCTACCACTTTTTTGAATTAAATTAAAAAATAGCCGAATAAACTATAGTTTTAGCTGCGCAATAACATATGTTTATAAGCATTCCGTTGCCGAGATATACTTTTTTAAATAAGAAGAAGATGAATTTAAATTACCAAATTTACCCACGGTGTTTAATTATAGTTAGTGCGGTGCAGTTGCGCTCCAAACAAAGTTTACCTACTTTCTCTAAATATAGTTGGCGCGATGCCGTGCGCCAATGATTGCAATTATAATTTTAAAAAATAATAATAATAATAATATGATAAACATGAATTACAAAATTTACTCACGTTCTCTAAGTATAGTTGGCGCGGTCCCGTGGGTTAAATTGCAGTGTGGCACCTCCGCACCACCGATGATTACCTACCGGCGCGTGGCGCTCCCGCGCCACGACGCTTATTATTGTTTTTTAATAAATAAAACTTTGAATTAATTTTGTTATCAGTAATGCAAGAATTAAAAAAAAGTACTCTGTTTTCGCCGTTTTCCGCGCGGTTGAAGCACATGGCGCTGGGAACTGGTTCTGTTTCTGCCACCAATTAAAACCGGTCTGCTTTTTTTGTGCGGTTTCTATGAGGGAATGTTGGTTGTCGGCTCTGTACAATCCTTATTGTTGCCAAAAGGCTGTTATTGGGCGGTTGGGAGTTTTTATTTGTCTATTTTTCAAATTTTTTATTTTGATCAATAAATCGATAACAAGGACCTAAATGAAAAAAGTGCTTACTAAGAAAGTTGCGTAATTCTTTCTTCTTTCTAATGAGCCCATTTTTTTTAATTTTTTTTTTGATCAAGGATGGAGAGTTGGAATAATAAGAAGGTCTTGAATTTCAAAATTTACCCGCGTTCTCTAATAATGGTTGACGCGGCGCCACGGGGCTAAATCGCCCCGTGGCGCTCCCGTGCCACCCATGAAAATAGTGTAATTTCGCCACACATATTGCTGTAGGTAAGAACGGTTTGAATTAAGTAGTCGGCTGTTAAATTGTAGTTGTAAATAGTTAAAAGACAACGTTGAAATGTGTAGGGGTCATAGCACTCTACTTAAACTCGATTAAGAGGGTCCTTTTAAAAACTGCCGAAATTAAATGCACTTTTTCCCCAAATTTTGCTCATTTTAATACCATTTAGCATTTTAGCTGTAACTTTTTGCCAGTTACACGTTGTGGAACAAGTAGAAGCTTAAATGCTTAAATTAAAGAAAACTGTCTGGAGATAATGATAGGGTTTTAAATTTTTGAAAATGATGATTTTTTGACTGAGAAACAATCAATTGTTTGTAAAGTGCCGAAATTAAACGCACACATTTAAAGGAGCACTGTCACAAATCAAATTCCTATAACGCCCGAAGCGGACTGCTCCTGTAATACTGAACCGATTCAGCTGAAATTTAAAAATGTTGTAGCCTTGTAGTGGAGCACTCTAAATACCAAATTTGAGTTAGGTAGGTTTGGTATTAAAGGAGCAGTCCGGTTCGGGCGTTATAGGAATTTGATTTAGGACAGTGCTCCTTTAATTTCGGCAATTTTCCATTTTTTTTTTAAAAACTGATTTAATTAAGTAAAAAAAACTACTTTCGTACAATCAAACTTTTGTGACGCAACGCCAGACCTGTGCACGGTCTGAAAATGCGCCCCCCCCCCCCCCGTTTTATTGGAGGATTTACTCCCCCCCGCCAAAAATGAAAAAGTACCCTAAAAATATGACGCCATTTTTAACCTATGATGACGCCATCATTGTGAATTTTTTGCAGTTTTTAGCCTATTTCAATGTATTTTAAGCCATTTTAGACCTATTTTTACCTTATTTCCGCTTTTTTTGTCCCTTTTCCCTTCTTTTTTCTCTTTTTTTCTTTCCCCCCTGCTTGCCCCCCCGTTTCAAAAAAGTTGCCCCCCCGTTTTAACCCCGGGGGGCAGTGCACAGGTCTGCAACGCAGTATCGTGAAAGCTTCAAAATGAGCTATCAAACACGAAAATCTGGCCATACAGTGAAAAGTTACATCGGAAAAACAAAAAAGTGCCGAAATTAAATGCACTATCCTAGTGGCAAATTTAATTTGCGAAAACCTCAAAGCTACGTAAAAATTCAATGATCTGATTTTAACCGATTTTAAGAATACAGTCCAAGATAAACGGTTGAACCCATACTTGACTAACCAACTAAAGTATTAGTGGCAAATTTTATTTGCAAAAAAGCTCAAAGCTAGGTAAAACTTTAATGACCTGATTTTAACCGATTTTAAGAATAAGGTCCAAGATAAACGGTTGAACCCATACATGACTAACCAACTTCCTCTCTCGTTTTGACAGCTATCACCCTTCTATTTTTAATTTTTGACGCCCCATACCTCCCCACTTCGAACACCAATTTTAACCCTCATTAAAAACCTAAATTCTGCTGTTTTTTGCTCTTTTCTAGCCTTAGTTCCTGCCCGTTGCATAATCTGTCTTGTGGAGATAAGTTAATAATTGTCGTCACCATAGGTCACCGACCTTCGACGGCTCAGGGGGGGGGTCCACACCCCGGGGTGTGGAGGTTTTTGACCTCCAGGGGGGGTCACACCCCGGGGTGTTTTTTTGAAAAAAAAGCAGGGGGGGGGGGTCACACCCCGGGTACCATTTTTTGACCAAAATTGACAATTTTTTGACGAAATTTGACCATTTTTTAAGCATTTTTTGGGAAATTCTAGTTAGGGGGGGTGGTCAAAAATGGGCCTTAGGGGGGGGGGGTCAGGGGTTAGGGGTCGATGGGGGGGGGGAGGGGTCAAAAATGGGCCTTAGGGGGGGGATAGGTCTCAGAGGCCGTAGGGGGGGGGTGACCCCCCCCAACACCCCCCCCGTCGGTGACCTATGGTCGTCACCACGACAATGAGCCAAAGTCATTATAAAATACATGTGACTGTGACCATACATGGTCAGTCACTGTTGTGACCATACATGGTCACAGTCAACTAAATTCTAAGAAGGGGGATTTAAACATACATGGGCAAGTTGGTCCGGAGTGGGGGGGTTAAACCCCAAATTAGGGGGGGGGTAAAATCCAAGAAACAAAAAATACCCATATCGTTTTTCGATTTTGAAGCAAAAATAGGTAAAAAACGCTAATTTTAGGTCAAATGTTATTTCAAAGTTAGTACAATAATTTTTATAAGTAATAAGTACTACACAGAAAGCAAAACAAACGATCATATTGGTTGATTTATGTACCTCCCCCCTCCTAAATTTTAATGTTATTTCAAAGTTAGTACAATAATTTTTATAAGTAATAAGTACTACACAGAAAGCAAAACAAACAATCATATTGGTTGATTTATGTACCTCCCCCCTCCTAAATTTTCCTGCCGCCTATAGCATTGGCTCGGATTTTTTTCATATAGGTAGGTACCCTAGAAAACATGGAGCCGAGATGCTGCTCATGTGCTTTGGTTTACAATGTGGGTTTAGCCAAGCGGTCTGAAACTAACGTCTCTAAATTCCTTTTTTGTAAAATCCAGGCTCTGCCAATGTGTGCTTATGTAATTTTTAACTAAGAAAACATGTTTTTACCGCTAAAAACATTAGATAATAGGTTATTGTCCCCCCCCCCCAAAATTTTGTGGGGAGGGGGAAGGGGGATGGGCTCCGCCCCCCCCCCCCGGAATTTTTTTTGTACTACAATCCGCCCCCCCCCCCCAAAATGAAACTCTAGCTACGTCCCTGATGCCGTGTGATTAAAAGTGTGCCATTTCTGTAATGAGAAATCGTTACAAAATCGGCACACCATGGCCGCCCATCAGGAAGACGTAGGCCGGAGTTTGGGGGGGGGGGCGGAGTGTGAGTCAAAAAAAATTTCGGGGGTCGGAGCCCCGCCCCTTCCCCCACCCCCAAAATTTTTTTTTGGGGGGGGGGATGAGCGTATTGTGTCGCGTTAAAAAGCGTGTTTTCTTGAGTTGGAATTACGGTGGCGCACTTGGCAGAGCCTGAATTTTACAAAAAGGAAAACGTTAGTTTGCAGACCGGTGCGGACTCCACATAAACCGAAGCACATGGGGGCCCCCTCGGCTCGTTTTATTGGTACCCTGCCCTGTGTGGAAAAAAATCCGAGCCAATTAGGCGGCAGGTTTTCAAAGAGGAGGTACGTGAATCAACCGATATTTTTTGTTTGTTTTCTGTGTCGTACTTATTACTTATGAATTATTGTACTAACTTTGAAAAATAACATTAAAAGTTAGGAGGGGGAGGTACATGAATCGACCCAATATGAGAATAATATTTTGCTTTCTGTGTAGTACTTATTCTTGGAATTATTGTACTCGCTTTGAAATAACATTTGACCTAAACGTAGTTTTTACCTATTTTTGCTTCAAAATCGAAAAAATAGGGTATTTTTTGTTTCTTGTTTACCGTATTGGGTTTATTTTTGCGGAGCCAATTACCCCATCTCGTTCAATCCCCCTTCTTAGAATTTATTGATTGTGACGAGTACTATGCAGTCACAACATGACTGACAGTGTATGGTCACAGTCACATGTATTTATAATAATGACTTTGGCTCATTGCTATCATAACAACCATCACCAAAAGGGGGTGGTGAGGGGCCCCCCCCCCCCTACGGCCTCCTGAGACCTATCCCCCCCCCTAAGGCCCCGTTTTGACCCCCTCCCCCCCGGTCGACCCCTTGGAGGTCTCTCCAACCCCCCCCCCTGAGGTTTTTTTGACCACCCCCCCCTAACTAGAATTTCCCGAAAATGCTAAAAATGAGTTCGATTTCGTCAAAAAATATCAATTTGCGTCAAAAAAATGGGTACGGTGTGACCGCCCCCTGTTTTTCAAAAAACACCCCCCATCGTGGAAGGTAAGAGCCTCCCCACACCCCGGGGTGCGCGCGAGCCCCATTCAAAGGTCGGTGATATGGTGAGACAACAATTATTAACTTCCTCGCAGCAACAAGGGCAAGAACTAAGGCTAGAAAAGAGCAAAAAACAGCAGAATTTAGTTTTTAATGGGGGTTAAAACCCGTGTTCAAAGTGCGGAGGTATGGGGCGTCAAAAAGAGTAAAAATAGAAGGGTGAATATCAAAACAAGGAAGTTGGTTAGTGATGTATGGGTTCAACATTTCTGTTGGACCTTATTCTTAAAATCAGTTAAAATCAGGTCATAATTTTAGTTTTGAGCTTTTTTGCAATGAAATTTGCCACTAATTAATACTTACAGTAAGTAGAGTATGGGTCCAATTTCCCGTTTTGCCTGTTCGAACTGTATTCCCTAAAAATCAGTTTTTAGATCATTGAATTTCTAGTTTAGAGGTTTTCGCAAATTGGTAGTCACTAGGAATCGTGCATTTAATTTCGGCACTTTTTGTTTTTCCAATGTAATTTTTCGCTGTATAGCAAGATATTTTTCGTGTTTGATAGCTCATTTTGAAGCTTTCACAATGTATACATTGCGTCACAAAAGTTTGATTGTACGAAAGTAGTTTTCCTTTAGATTAAATCGGTTTTTTGAGAAAAATGGAAAATTGCCGAAATGTGTATTGGTTGATTTCGGCACTACAAAAACAATTCGATTGTTTCAGTCAAAAAATCATCATTTTCAAAATTTAAAACCCAAAAAAAAATCATTCCAGACAGTTTTCTTAATTTAAGCATTTAAGCTTCTACTGTTAGCAAATTTTCAAAGGTACCACTAAGAAAATGTAAATACAAGCAAAAATTTGGGGAAAAAAAATACATTTAATTTCGGCAGTTTTTAAAAGGGACCCCTTAATCGAGTTTAAATCCCGGTGGTATGACCCCTACACATTTCCGACATTTTATTCTTTTAACTATTGACAACTACAATTTAACAGCCGATTTACTTAATTCAAACCGTTCTTACCTACAGCAACATGTGTGGCGAAATTACACTATTTTCATGGGTGGCACGGGAGGGCACCACGGGGCGATTTCTGACCCCGTGGCGCGGCGCCAAAAGTTGGGAGAGAACGTGGTGATAAACAGAGAAATTCAAGACTTACTTCTTATTATTCCAACGCTCCATCATTAAAAAGCGATCCTCCCTCATTCGTTACTAATTTAGTGAAAAAAAAAAAACGTGGTCTTAGCTCAAAAAGAAAAAAGAATTACGCGGACTCCTGTTAGGAAGCACTTTTTTATTTCCGGTCCTTTTATCGATTTTCTGATCAAAATAAAAAATTTGAAAAATGCAGAGCAAAAACCCCGGAGGGGGGGGTAACAGCCTTTTGGCGGGGTTAAGGATTGGACAGACCCCGACAAGCGACATTCCCTCGATAGAAACTGGACAAGAAGCAGGAGACAGGTTTTAATTGGTGGCGGAAACAGAACCAGTTCCCGGCGCCATGTGCTTCAACCGCGTGGAAAACAACAGAGTACTTTTTTTAATTCTTATTGATAACAAAATTAATTAGAAGTTTTATTTATTAAGGGAAAAAAAACAATAATAAGCATCTCGTGGCGCGGGAAACACCGCGTGCGGGGGTGCCACGCTGCAATTTAACCCGCGGAGCCGCGCCAAATTACTTAGGGAACGTGGGGTATTAATTCATGTTTATCATATTATTATTATTATTATTTAATTAGATCATTGGCGCACGGCATCGCGCCAACTACCTATTTTAGGGAAAGCGGTTTTTATTTGCAAACACAAACTGCACCGGCTACCATCATAATTATAATTTGAATTCATCTTCTTCTTACTTATTTTTTATTTTGAGAAATATCGGCAACGGAAGCGCTTATAAATTTTATTGCGCAGCTAAAACTATAGTTTATTAGGCTATTTTTAATTTAATTGCGAAAAAAAGGTAGACTAGCCTTTTCAAATCGGCTTTTTGTTTAGAGCAGGGAAAAGGAAGCATTTTTCCTCGGGCGTTATGTTTAGACAGAAAAGATGTGGACTAGGCTGAGATGGACATTATGTGGACTATAGGAAATTTGCATTTGGTTCGGGCAGCTGCTCACTAAATAAAATTTCTATCATATGATAATGATTTGTTTATACATGGATCTAATCACGCAGCACTGTTGCATTTTTTTTAGTTTGATAATATGTCAATTTAAAAAAATCGTACTCACAGCAATCTTTGACAAGCGTGAAATCGTCATTTTTTCATATTTATAGTTGCTTCTTACACATACAAATATAACCTTCTAATTGAAAAAATGGCGATTTCGCGCTTGTTAAAGATTACTGTGAGTATGATTCTCAGCTCAAACTGGGGGAAAGGAAAAATGGGACCGTGCTCTACATGACTAGATCAATGTATAAACAAATCATTATTAGTATTGTAGAAATTTTTATTTCATTGAGCAGCTGCCCAAACCGAATGCAAAAATTTCTTGTTGCTCCACCGTAAAGTCCCCGAGTCTTAGGCCTCGTGCCACATCTTTTCTGTCTAAACATTACGCCCGGGAAAAACTCCGTTTTCAACTTTCAAGGCTAGTATTTTATAACGATTGCTCACCGCCAGACGCAACGTAGAAATTCACGAGGATTAAAAATTCGGAAAATGAGCTAAATTTTACCAGGACAGTTTGATTTTTAAACCAATTTATTGCGTAGCAA